>CATIWQ010171335.1:0-11528 GCA_949673415.1 Euphorbia schlechtendalii | reverse complement strand
ATTGTAAATATTGTAATTCTCTTCTTCTTTTATTTCTTTTTATCTTTTTGTATTAGAATACCCCCACGAAGGGAATAAAATATATTCCCGGATAACAGACCTCACCTTTTGCCATGCTGTCATTTTCACTAATAAAATTGACCAACATAAGTGTAAATAAAAATGAACTATTTTTTTTAAATTAACAACTTTAAATCGTCGATGTTTTATTTAGGCCACACGGGTCTCCCAAAATCAAATCGAGCATACGTGATATATCCCCTGTGCTAACCTTTGTGGATGCAGGGTAGATGTATGTTTAAGATTTATTTTCCTTCGGGTATTTCACATATTTTACGGAAAATGTAATTAATAGGGTAGCGGGCGGTTGCATCCCCGATTTTTGAAGCCTTGTAATTTTATTTTCCGCATTTACTTTCCGCATTTACATACCGTTTTGTGGATGGTTCATTTTTTTGCTTTATGGATGGTATATATTTCGCAATACGATGCATTTAACTCCAAAAACAACCTATGTGAGAATATGCATAATTAAAAGAAAACGGTTTTCTGTAGATGTAATATATTGTGATCACTTAAGAAATAAGCAACTTATCCCAGACCCGAATCTCTGTGTCTTGGTGGGCCGTCCCCCGGACGTTAAGCCTCACAAGACTCTAATTCCTGGAAAGAGCTAATCTAGGTGGCGACTCCACACTAAGAGACGGCGGATTCGGGTTTGAACTGATCTTAAACGTTTTTCGCCTTTTTCTCTTTCAAACCTTTTTCTCCTGGGTCCCCGACCCGGTGCCTTTTCTCTTCTTTTTCAAACACCCCGGTGGGCTGCACCTATGATCCCGCGCGCTCTCGGCCCATCGCTCCGTGTCGCCCGCTCACACCTTTCTGAATGAGTATAACCAAAATCTTGCGTAACCTCCACTGCTAGTGCCACCTCCGTGGCCAGGATCATCATCCAGACCATCATCTCAGCCGCCTCCTCCGATCTTGGCCTCCTCCTCCTCACCTTTCGAGAAGGTAGCACCCATCATCTCTATCACCTTTTGGCGATGCCAATCCTCTGTATCATCGGGAGTAGAGCGAGGACAGGGGGGAATCAACTGATCCAGATGTGCTAGGTAGGAACCGCCAATGGAAGGAGCCACCATGCCATTCTCATTGAAGAACGTGGCTCGATCAGTCGTAGATGTGATCATCATGTTCGGCCAGAATACATCAGTAGGAGGATGGGGAGGCACGGGTCGCTCCACAATGGTCGAAGTTCACCAAGACCAGACTCTCTCCTCGAGGTGCCACTCGAGAGAGAGGGGGAACTCCAAGACCAATCGGTGGTCATCAACATCGGTTTGCGTAGACACCACAGCCGCCCAGTTCTTCTAAGGGTTCGAGTTGATCTGCAATCGTAGAAAGAAGGCACGTTGAGATAATCAAAGCAAGGAAATAACAAAAAGACTCGGGAAAGTGTTGCAGAGTCCCCTGATTGGATGGTACCAGATAGCCAAGAAGGGCTCATCTTGAACTACCTCGATCTTGAAGACTGGATGAGGAAGAATCTGGTATGAAAAGGCCCAAACCTGCAGCAAAAACAGAGGCAAATAAACCAGCAGAAATAGCAAAAAAATATGTAAAAATCAAAAAGACTGAATCAATTACCTGAAGGAAGACGTGACTCAACTTGAGGGCCTTCTCATGGGCCCTCATTGTGCAGTCTAAGCCATGATTTAGCTTGCCCAAAATGGCTCGTGGCCAGTTCTGGACCGAAATCGATGCTAGGTCCTCCACCATCAAGATCAACCCGTAGTTGATCTTGCTGGAGGCAATAGCGAAGAAGAGCACTATTAGCAGGCTAATCACAAAGGAGTAGATGCATTGAGCTCGCTGACCTGCCGGTACCACATCCATCGCACCCTAGTAGTGGCACAGATCTTTGTAGGATAGCTTGCTTACCCGTGGGGCCATACTAAATAGCTTGCGCACTTCGGTTGATCACCTGACGGGAGGTGGAGAACTGGTCCATGAAGACGTCAAAGTGGATGGGCCCCATGTGCTAGGTGAGAGCAAACATCGCCACCACATCCGAAGGAATGATGGTTAGCTCTCCTACAGGTAGGTGGGAGTGTGGGTGGTCTCCGACCAGCACTTGACCAATGTAGTGCAGCTCGGATGAGATAGATGAGGTATATGCGTCAGAAAAATCCCCGCGAGTTTGCCAAACCTAGTGGCATCGATAGAGTCACGAAGCTCCGAGTCACTAGCTGTGTGGTTCCACCATCGCTCGATGGCCCCTATACCGACAAAGTTGGTATAGGTCTATGGCTGTAAAAACAAATATATAGGACACAAACATAAATCACAAAGCCAACTCGAAGATCTGTATCCTTTTTTTATCATAAATATGTTGTTTTTTAGGTATACGCGCTATCAGAAATCGTGAACTACATTGAAGTCAAGCGCGGAACAGGTTTTTAGTGAGGCAGAAACTATTTCTGCCTCTGCACCTGCAATGTTGTTAACGGCATTGGCAATGCCATTAACGACATCGTAATGTTGTTAACAACATTGAGTAATGTCGTTAACGACATTACAATTGCAGAGGTAGAAACAGCCTTTGCCCTATTTCAACCCTTAAAAATCAAAATTTTCACATTTAAATCCCCCACATTGGGTACCAAATCATCCTAAACTATGTATAATCAACATAAAAAACCTAATCATGCATCAATTTCATCTAAAACATACAATTTTCACAAAGCCTAGGTTTCAAACTAAAATTGAGAAAAAACTCAAGATTGAGGGAGTCTTGGGTTACCTGGACCATAGAAGCACGTTCCCCAAGCCTTGGGAGCAAGGTATTAATAGGGGAATTGATAAAAAAACTTGAAGAATTAGTCACCCCTTTCGAAACAAAATGCCTCCACCACCGAGCACAGTTTGAAGTTCAGGATGTCGGGATGGGCTTGAAAATAGGAAGAAGAGATGACCTTCGGGGTTGCGGGACTTGATCTTGCACAACATTTTCACTAGAGATTTGGAGAAGAAATTTCATTTTTTGGTAGGAGGAAAGTTAGGTTTTATTTCAAAACCTGGAAAGTGTGATGTCGTTAACAACATCACCCAATATCGTTAACGACATTGGCTTTTGGCCCAGCCCATTTCTTTTATTTTCAACCCAAACTCATTTCTAACCCCTTAAAATCCATTTATAATGTATTTGAACCCTATAAAATTAATCAAAAACATTCAACGAACTTTCGAAACCTCATGGAACGATTTCGAAACTCGGTCATGTAACCCGAGTTAATTATTATGCATTCACATTTTAATTCTTGATTGAAGGGGTAAAAATTTTCACTTTCAGCTATCTCAATCAAGGAATTAAAACATGCATTCATGACTTGCATTTTCACAATTTCCTGACTTTTTACAATTAATGAACTTTCTATAGTTCAAAATTTTCTTACTTTTTACAGTCAACGAACTTTCTACAATTCAAAATTTTCTAACTTTTTACAGTCAATGAACTTTCTACAGTTTGAAATTTCTTGACTTTTTACAGATTACGAACTTTCCACAGTTTGAAATTTCCTGAATTTTTACAATCAACGAGCTTTCTACAATTCAAAATTTTCTGACTTTTTAAAGTAAACGAACTTTCTACCGTTCAAAATTTTCTGATATTTTATAGTCAACGAACTCTCTGTAGTTCAAAATTTCTGGATTTTTTACAGTCAACGAACACTCTACAGTTTGAAATTTCTTAACTTTTTACAATTAACGAACTTTCTACAGTTCACACTTTTCTGACTTTTTACAGTTAACGGTTCACGATTTTCTGGCTTTTTATAGTTAATGAAATTTCCACAGTTCGTATCTTCTTGAACCTTATCCCAATCCGCTTCATCAACATGCCTTCCAGCACCTACACATGGGATCCTCAACTAGAAGGATGGAAGCACACAGCCAACAGTTCTAACGGTGTCAACAAGCTAAAGGTCAACCTTCAAGAGGGTAATCATTGACAAACGGGCAATTCACAAGGGGCACGAGAGATCGATCCCCTAAAAGCATCGCATCGAGATGAAAGCTTCCAACCATCATCTCAAAGAGTGACAACCGTGACCAAGCAGGTATTATCTCTAAAACCCTAGTGCTCTTTCAATCGTGGGACCATACTAATCTCATATCAGTAGTGATCCCAAGAGGGGCAGCCTGTGAGCATGGTATTTTACTCCCAACTCACGAGTTCGATGATGAAGTTGTAATTTTTTCCCTTGTTAGCTTTTTTACATGTTGCAGGGTCCCAAAATCGTCTAGAAATCATCTGCCTTGTTTCTTTGGGCCTCTTCTTCCTTAAAAAGCCCAAGTTAAAAAGAAAGCCCAACCTGGCCATGCAATGTCATTAACAACATCGCAATGCCGTTAACAACATCGCAATGTCGTTAGTGATATGGCCTAATATCGTTAACGACATTACAGTGGCAGCAGAACAAAAATTGCACTTTCTGTAGTTTCCAGCTAAAAAAGCAAATCTTTGCCCACATGCTCGGAATTTCTTCTAAAATATCAGATGACACACCTTACCCAGGACATGTCAATTTAACATTTACATTTGGATTGAGGAAGAGTTGAAAAAGTAAAAAAGTAGGAAATGGCCTAAGCTAGGGAGAGATGACTTTTGATTAAATGGGGCTTCCTTTAAGATTAGAGCTGAGTTCTAGAGAGTGGGGAGCTCATTTTTCATGCAAAAAGGTAGCAAGAAAGAGTTAGGCAAGAGTTGGAAGTATTTTGGCATTCATTAGTGTTCTTAAGGCTTTTTGAAGTGTTTTGGTAACTAAGTAAACTTCTTTGAACTTGTTTTCACTTACATTTCAAGAAATTGAGAGTGTAAGTTCATTAATAGGGCATGAACATGAGATATCTTGGGTTATTTAGGCAAGCTTGAGGTTTAGTTCGCTTGTTTCAAAAAGTGAGAGTGTGTTGAAAGCTTAAGCAATCTTTGAGGTTTAGAGTTTACTAGGACATTTCTACTGAGTTCTAACTTAAGTGTTCTCAACAAGTGTCTTTACCCATTTGAGGTGTTTTGGTCACTTTGTCCATTTTCGTCTATTTTCGAGTTTTTAACCTTTCTTGAAGTCTAGGCTTGAAAGAAGAAGGATTTCCACTTCTATTCTTCTTCTTGACAAGACTTATATTTGGGGAGTTTAACTTCCATCAAAAAGTAACACTTACTTTACTTTTTTTTGACAAAACCGCAAATTGAACAAAAGAAACAAGGAGGACTTTCCGAAGATTTTCATAGACTGAGCGAAGTGGATTAATGGCAACGGGGTAAGCCTCTGAGTTCCTAGAGTCGTGTCTCGGTTGTATCATGTGTATGTGCTTGATATTTGAAAATGTAAAAAAAAAAAAGAAAACTGCAAGTGTTCTGTCTTTGTAATGCCGTTAACGACATTACAATACCGTTAACGGTATTACTGATGTCGTTAATGACATCACTGATGCCGTTAACGACATCAGTTCTTAGGCAAAACACAGGCAGGATGTTTGCAAAATTTCCAGTTTTTGATTTATGTTCGAGAGGGTCAGTGGTGACTATTCAAGCCTAAAACCTGAGTTTTTAAGTAACATAATGCGTATGTGTGAAGATTTTACGAACTTGAGAACGTTTCGAAGGGAGTTTGGACGGTTGAAGTTGGTTTCCCTTCACTGGGATATTATTTTATCGACTATAATGGTTTCCTCTTCGGAACGATTTTAATAACGCCATCTTTTACATTTTCGAACTTAGATTTATTTTCCATTAATATTATTATGAAGTGTGTTAGGAAACCCCGATGAAGGGAACCGAAGTTCCCGAATAACCGATCGACAAACATTCACATGTGCCATTTTCACTAAAAAATGATTAAATAACTTATGTGTATAAAATAAACCCTTTTTACAGAAAAGAAATTTCAAACTTCTCAGTGTTAAAATTAGACTGCTTGGGTCTTGATAAGTGTATAATTACACTTATTATCATATTAATTTTACACACTAAACACTATAGTTTAAGTCATTTTTATACTTCATATAAAAGATTTCACATAGTATGTAGTTGTTTTTTATGCAAATGTAGATACTAGGTAAATCTTGGGAGTAAAATGATCTAAAGTGGAATTCTAGGAAAAAAGAGTGAAAAAGGTGCAAAAAGATGCGTGGAACTTAAAGATATGGCTTAGGATCGAAGCTGTCAAAGATTGGTAAAGTTACGAGGAGAATTCTGAAGGAAAATGCAATTCACAAACGCAACAATCATTCATGGTCGTGACTTATTCTTCTTCAAAATAGAAGTCTACCAATCAAAGATTCACAGTCACGACTTGTATATCACGGTCACGACTTGGATGGTTTTCTGGTTTAATCTTTTTAACTACCAATCGCTAGATAAGAATGATCAACCGCCATCAACCACCATCAACTACCAACGAATAGACACCTATAAAAAATCAACCAATCATGAAAAGGTGCCTATCCATTGTGGATTAGATTGAAGCTTCTCAACCAATCACATTGAAGTGTTGCAATCATTCACCAATGGACGCAACTCTTAGTATGGATAGACGCAACCCTTCGAACTCTATAACTAGGGCTCCAAACCTTAATATTTCATGGAAAAAAGGGAGTGCAGCATTAGAGTGCAGTTATAGGGTTACGTATAGTGTGTGTATAGATAGAGAATTCGCTACGAACATAAGTGTTAGCAAGAAAATGTTTAAGTGATTCGAATCCTTGTTTTGATCACTAGATTTCTCTACATATTTGAGCGATTGTTGTATAAGTGTACTTGCAAATCACTTATCAATAAAAGTTTTCATTCTTCCATATTCGTTTGTTCGATATTCGCAAAGAATAGCATCCTAGCATAAGTTCTGTACGGGCCGAGACCCAATTCAAAGTAGACGCAGGAATTGCGGGAATTGACGACTCCCATTAAAGAGTGGATACGGTTTGATCAACTGTAGCTTTCACTTGCATACCTTACAACTTTGCTTTGCTTTCTACTTATACTTTCAATTTCGAAGTTTATGATATGTCTATGTGTCATAATGCGTATTTCGTGTTAAGTCTTTTATATTAATCAAGTAATATGCGTTGGAGTTAATTTTAAGAGTAGTTTCAGGGTTAACAATATCATGTCTAATAACTAGATATGTGACATAACGCTGTTTAGTGAGCCAACATTTTTGGAAGGTTAACTTGCTAAATGTGGCTATGTGAGAGCGACCTGTACTAAGTATAGTATTGACGTTGTCCAAGTTTTTATAATTGTCTTAATTCTTTTGCGCTAGGTTTAGAAAAGTTATTTCATGTGTTGCTCTGCAGCGAATAATTGAACATCTGGGTATTTTGAACCGAGTTTGTTAGGTTAGTGTAGTGAATCGTAACATCTTTGTTGAACTTGCATGTTTTCTCTTCTATCCTTATTTCGTAAGGAAAATCTATATATTTAGATTCTCTAATCTTTCATATATATATATATATATATATATATATTAACTCATTCTTCATTCTAACCCTCCTATCCATAATATCAATATTTTTTATTTTCTTTCTTTTGTCTTCCTTGTTGATTTTTAGAGCTAGTCCTTCCCTGTGGGATCGATATCTTTTAAAACTACATCGCAACTGTATACTTGCAGTTATCATCATTTTTCTATTTGATAAGAGGTACTGATAACACCTATACTTTATGCGAACAAGTTTTTTGCACCATTAATATATAGCCAAACTCTTTGTGAAAAAGTTATTTAACTTATCAGTAGAAAAGTGGCGAACAAGTTATTGGAGCCGTTGCCGGGGGAAGGCAAGTGCGTTCTAGAGATCGAATTGTCTGGGGAAAGCAAGTACGTTCTAGAGATTAATTATATCTATTTATTTTCATTTCCTGTATTATACAATTTTCTAATCTTATTCTACATATAAAAAGTTTATGAAATAATCTTCTTGGAGGTGATACGTCATAATATTTCTTCTTAATTGTTGATAAATAGAAAATTTTCTTCTATTTTCCTATTAGCATTCGCGATTGTCTATCGCGCTCGTGAATTTCCTATAAAACTTTCTATTTCTTGCTTTTAGTATACTCACGATCACGAAGTGAGCGAAAACTGCAGCAGTTTGTGCAGTTTTTCGACGGTTTCTCTCAAGTTCAACATATAGGGTATTATTCTCATAACTCTTTACTTCAAATATCCAAAATTCCTTTTCTATCAATTAAAATTTCTATTCTAAACCTTGAAATCAATCAACCCTTTTTCATCAAAATGGTTCACTCAAACAAATCTGTTCTTATTCCTCCTTCAGATCTGTAAGAATGGTATGAAGCACCTTTTCCTATTCACTCTCGAGAGTGAGGTGATCATTTGGAAACCATCACGGATACAGATTTCACTAGTTCTTATGTCATTCATAAGAATAGTTTCATTCAATTAGGAATCTATGAGAGGGTAATGTATTACCTAAAATTCCTAAACTTTGTTCTCTATTCTTCTATGAATATTGGGAACAGTGAAGATAACTATAAGGAAATGCTGATTTCGTTAGTATGGATGAATCCTAAGATGAATTGTTTGGAGTATCGACATCAAGGAAAGAAATATAAATTGTCAAGGAAGAAGTTGGAGTAGAATTTGGGGTTCCCTAAAGATTGCTTCTACAAAATGCTTCCTAGTTAGGATCCACTACCAACATGGAATTGCTTTACTGGAAAAGATGATTACAAACAGGAATCTGCCTATAGCCAGTGGATCCGAGACCCTTGTTTGTTCGCTTTACACTTCTATCTAAGTAGTGCACTTTTCGGTATATCTAGTTTAGACATGGTCATTCCCGAAGAATTGTTTATCTTGGAAGAGGTTTGGAATGGCTTACCTGTAGACATATCAGGGATTATGATGGGGACTCTTATGTCTGCCACAATTAATCCTGGTAGGATAGCGTACGGGTGTCGAATAATGGCGAATTTGTTAGGATAAATTGGGAGATTACCAAGTGGTGAAGAAGTCTTTACCAATGAAGATGAAATTCCGTACTTAACTACGTAAATTTTCTTCGAGCAGGGATTTCTAACCAAGTGTATTGGTGAGAATGGGATAACCTATGATTGGATATCGTGGGATGAGAGAGTAGAAGCTGATAAAAAGAAAGAAAGAGAAATTACTAGGAAAGAAGGAAGTAGTTCAACCAATCTTAAAAGAAAGTTGAATGAATTAAGGGAAGAACAAATCTCTATTCATCGCAAGATTAGCAATATCCATATTTTGGTATGTGATGTTGAAAGGGATTCGTGGGAGTCACATTATAAGATTGATCAGATGATTGAATCATTCATTTCCATCTGAATAAGTTTCTTATCTTTTCATTTTAGAAAATTTGTATAGGTAGATTTCAAATTGTTTTGTGTTATTTGAGTTTGTTTGTTTGTTTGTTGTTTGTTTTCTTTTTTTTTTAATGTTTGTTTGTAAATATTTGTTAAATATGGAAATAAATTTGAACAACAAGATGTTGATGTTCAATTACTATCATCACCATGATTACTCAAGGAATAATAGTAAATATTTATCATTTATATTTAACAAAGTTCGTTTGTGCTTGTGTTTCTAAGTTTTTATAGGTACAAGTCTAAAAATTGAAGAAATTTGAAGAGTAAAGAATATCACGACCGTGACTCAATTCGTGCTCATGATCACTGGATGTCAGAACATTATGTTTCTATCATGAAGAAAGTGACAATCACGACTGGCCTTCGCGATCCCAACAAGGGGAAAATATAACAGTTACAGATCATGAACAGACACACGATAGATGTCCGTAACCGCCATTAATGGCTAGTTTTGAGCCTAAATGGCTAAAATCCCATTTATGACCAATTAGACCCATTAAACCTCTATAATAGGTCTAAGTTGAACCCTAGCCACCACACCTTCTAAAAAGCCTACAAATTTCTGATTTTCTCATCTTCTACATTCAAACATCTAAACCTTTTCAAACCTTTTTCTTCAAAACCAATATGACTCATGTGAAGAGAGAAGCACATAAGAGAGGATCCCAATCAATTCAAGAAGAATTTGATTGTCCTTTCTCATTGAGGATAAGAGAAGAGGGTAAAAGATTTCAGAAGCTAAGCAAATTGGATATCACCGGAATGATATTCCTCGATTTAGTCTTCTTGGAAACTCTTAATCTCCGTGGAGAGATGGAAGCCTACCTTTCAGCTCTTGGTCTTACAAGATTTGTGACTTTGCGCTTTCCACAAAATAGAGATTGGATTCTCAAGTCTTTATTATTTCAAAGATTCAAGAAAGAGGGTAATACAATTTCGTAATCAAGGACAACAATACACCGTTACAAGAGAGATGATGGGTGAATGGTTCGGTTTTGAGATTGCTAATTCATAGAGCATGAGGGATTCATTGCAACCTAATAGAGTTTAGACAAATTTATCAGGTAAGGGAGTTTTCGATCCCAAAAAGTCTCCTAACAAACTTATTAAGGATGAATGCATTCTTCTTCTCCACAAATACCTTTCCACTTAGGTATTTTATTGAGTAGAGAATACAAAGGTCCAAAAGAAAGACTTGTTTGTTCTTTCATACGCTTTGATGAAACAAAAAGTAAAATTTGTGGATATCATATGGGATATGATGAAGAAGAACTCAATGAGCATGAGAAGCAAGATTGCAGCGGCCGAGATTATCACTGCCATAATCTTGGGTTCTAGAGAAGAACTCCCTTATGTCTAACAACAGGGTGAGTATTTTCGCTACATGGATGGAAACTATTTGAAGAACACTGGGCTACTCCAAGAACACGAAGGTGTTTATTCTTTTTACTCCTATTCCAACCGCATCAAGAAACTCAATTTGACTCAAGAAGATTCTTCCATCTGACCATCAAATCCAACCGTTAGCCGTCGCAAAGGAAAAGCCTCGATGCATGAAATAGAAGAAGATGATGAAGAAAATGAAGAAGCTCCGGAAGATTGGAAGATAAGAATGCAACTTAAATTGGATAATTGCCAAGCAAAACTTAGAGTTATGAAGAAAGACATGAAGATTCTAAAGAAAAGTAATAAATCGATGCTTCGAAAATTACTTTCATTCTTTAGAAAACAAAATTGACAATTCACTCCTAGTCCCCCGGATTATCCTTCACAATAAAACGGGTTTATTCTTTTCTTTACTTTATTTTTTCAATTCCATTTTTAAGACTAGCTTAGATTTCGATTTTTATGATGTCTCACAATGAGGACATTATTTGTAAAAATCCTGTATAATCCAAAAAATTGAATAAAAAAATAGAAGAATTTGAAAATTTTTCTTGATATTTTTGTTAATTATACATTATCATTTCTTATACTTTACTAACATTTGTCCAAGGTTACTGTGAGTGTTAGGTATTTATAAGTTTGATGTTAGTGCAAAATTTGAGCGCATGTTGAATTTGAGCATTATTAGTACAACATTTAGCAATTGGCAAGGATGAGTGGT
>CATIWQ010171306.1:0-15826 GCA_949673415.1 Euphorbia schlechtendalii | reverse complement strand
GTTAGACTTCCACTCCATAATCGCTGACAGAAGCGTATAATTCGGTAGCAAATTCTTATTTAGCAGAGGCAAGTTTGTCATCGGCGATTTCTCGTGTTCTTCCATCCATTTCTCTATGGCTTTCCGCTCATAAGTGTATCCATCTGCAGCTACACTTGGCTCCAACATTACATCCTGCAATTTACAAACCCAGCAAAAAAAATCGTAACATTTCCGCAAATTTTCAAAATATGATTACATAAATAAAAAAAAGATTCACCTTAAGTATCGGGCACATAAATTGGCAAGGAGGCGTGCTTTGAGAACTCGAAATCAAAACTCTTGCCTTGTCAGCAACGTCTTTCAGTCTCTCAAGCACCGGAATTACTTTGTCCTTCAAATCGGGCCGATCTTTCCGCCTTAATTCAGCACAGTTAAGTCCCAACAAAGCCAACTCTTTCGTTTCCTCGTGTGGCCAATCCCCTGCCGTTGAATCTAGAATCTCCAACAAAGTCCCTTCCTCGATCGCAGTTTCCACCGTATGTGTCAATGCTATCGCTGGTTTCGCGGTGAGCAGTTGCAGAATCACCATCCCAAAGGCATAAACATCGGATTTCGGGGAAATCAGGCCGGTTCTTTGATACTCGGGATCGATGTAGCAGAGCGTGCCAACTGGTCCAGTGTTGGCCTGCATTGTGGCTGCATACGAAGCATCTGACTGAAGAATCGTCGAAAGACCAACGTCGCCTATCTTGCTTACGAGGTTATGATCGAGCAGGATGTTGGCCGGTTTAAGATCACGATGAATGATCGGCTTCGGTTTATTGTTGTGGAGAAAAACAAGAGCTGAGGCAACTTCCCAAGCGATTCGGAACCTTTCATACCATGGTATAGGTGGGGTATTGTTTAATCTTAGTAGCCTCTCTTCCAAGCTACCGTTTTTCATGTACTCGTAGACTAGGCAGCCTTTGTCTGGACAAGCACCGAGAAGGATGAGTAAGTGCGGGTGCCACACTTTACTTAATATTTCAATCTGAAATCCGAGAAAAAAAAAGAAAATATGAATTCAGTGTAGGCAAAGCTGAAAGCACATTATAGGCTTGTTTGGCATTTGGTTTTCCAGCTGTTGTCTCGAAAAGCTCAACTCACAATATTTTCAAAAAATAACATATTTTAGCATTGGACAAAAAATTTTGACTCTTAAGGCCAAAATTTCCTGTCACAGAGAAAGCTTGAAAATAGAGCTTTTCAGTACAGCAGCCTGCGGAAGCAATACCAAAATGACCCTCTATAAACAAGCAACTTTACCTCTTTTAGGAATTGCTTGGAATTAGAATTTTCTTTTGAGTGAAGGACTTTGACAGCCACAGTTATATGATGCAAATCACACTTGTAGACAGTTCCATAAGCTCCCATTCCGATTTTCAGTTTTTCGGAGAACGATGACGTGGCAGACTCGATCTCCTCCCAGGTGTACTTCTGGTACTGCTCTGCTGAACCTTCAAGAGCGCTCTTAAGTTTTGCGTTTTCTTTAGCATCACGAATGGCTGCAATCTCGTCTTCTTCCCTTCGTGACGCTTCTCTTTCAATACGTTCCCTTATGTATTCCGCCTCCTTTATCGCAGCTTTCCTCCTTCCCTTCTCTTTGAGTGCTAATTTGTTAACTAATTCCTCTTTCTGTTCTATTTCCTTGAGCTTTGTTGCTTCCTCATTATGACGCTTGTTCAGGTCAGTTAACTGAGAAAAACAATGGACTAATACATTAACACAACTAGACTGACTGCAGAAATGATTTATTATTTTGCAACAAAACTAACCTTTCTAGAAGCATCAACTGCCTCACTTTGAGCCACAGCATACATTCCTCGGATATGTCTCAGTTCGGTTCGCAGCTTTTCTAGTTCAAACTTAATATTTTCCTGATAAAAAAGAAAGAGGATATGTAACTTCAACGGCTATATACAAAGGACCCGGTCAACCTCTAAAATGATAACTTAAATATTCTGAAGAAATAAATTGAGACAAACAAGTCCAAAAAAAGTTATGTAGAAAATTGACTTTTAAGTTGTTAGGATATTATGAAGAAATATTAGGAGATAATATTTGTTATTATTATAAAATATTTGATATGTGTAGATTAAGATCAGATTTATTTTTGATGTTATATTTTTGTTAGTCTATAAATAGGCCTCCATATTTCTAATAAAACTGCGCTCATAAATGTCATATGTGTGTATGTGTCAGGATATAGCATTTGCAGTATATTCATATCATAAGTTTCCATGAAAAGCCAACAAGATAGCATGTAATATTCGACAAAATTACCGGGGCTTCACTTGAACCATATTCCGAGATCAAATCAGAGGTGGATGCTTGATCAGAAATCCATGACTCGTGATCAGTTAGCGAGCTTTTGCAACTAGAGCTCCGACTTAAAGCGTGTTGAATTTCTGAAGTACTGGGACACGAACTTTCTGCGTAATTCTTGTCATCTATATCCAAAGACTGACATCTTAAATGATTGGTCCGAATCGAACTTGTACTTGAATGGACAACAAACTCTCTCGCACTTGAAAAGTCTCGATCCTGATCCTGATCCTGAGGCTGCTGAATTGTATGATTTGTATCAATGGAATTCGTTCTCATGTGAAGAAGGCCGCTGTTTATTGTTGAGAGAGCTTGGAATCGTTGTAGGTGCAGAGGTACGGAAGAACAATGGAACTGAGAGAATGAATCAGCAGATGCGAAATCTGCATATTTCGACAAAATAGAAAAGTTCGACATATTTCGAAATCCAAATTTTGTGAACCGTGAATCGAGAATCGAATCATAAGATTCAAGTGAAGTTCAAAAACTTATATATTTATAACATATTTAACATGCTCAACTTGAATTAATACCAAAATAAAGTCCAAAAATACAATATTAATGCAAAAACATCATATCGACTAATTAAATACTTAAAAATTCATATATGAACAAATATAATGCTAATAACATCTATTCACTATTAAACATAGCAGCAATTTGATAAATGCGAAGTAGTCAAAGAGGAAGTAGTTAATAACAAGTTAAAACCTCATACAACTAACTAAGGTACCCTTTTGAACTGGAAGAGAACTAATTAGGATAGAATTGTATCAATACTACTATAGGGAGATGAAAAGATGGCTTAAATTTTTGTTTTTCACTTTCAAAAAGTGAATCGGCCGAATCGTATGATTTGGCCGATTCTCGCGATTCCGTGCCAATTCAGATCTGGTTTCGATTCACACAATAGATTCGAATCTATTTAGGGGCGAATCGAATCGTGAATTGTACGATTCTGATAACTATGTTCAAGACTAATTGCTCATATGAAATGTTCAAGTACAAGACAAGTACCTGATTGAGTGCTAAAACTGCGACTTGATGAATCGCCGGTTGAAGAATTTGATACACTGCTATCATCTCTACTGCTTCCCTTTGTCTCCTCTTCTGATGATCGAATGGATAACAATTTTCCTTTTGAAACAGCATATATTGTACAAAAACTTGGAATGGATGCAGAAATTCTTGAAGACAACGTAATTCCCCTCATTTTCCTGGATTTTTTGAACTTGTCAGAAAATTGGCATATCCATTGCTGCTTCTTGCAACTATCATTTGAAAATTATTCTATAGCATATATACATAGTTGTCGAATCGAAAATCAGAATCCAAATTTTGTGGATAGTGAGTCATGATTCAAATTGTAAGATTCAATTCAAGTTCTTAAAAGTATAAAAACAAATACTTACGAATATTTTTCAATTTTAGTCTAGATATACAACTTTAACATAAAAAAACCATGTTTACCAAATAATTACTTGAAATTCAAATTTCATGCATATATTCCTCATAAAAGTTTTAGTAACTTATTTTTGTTTTAGGTTCAATTTCTATATTTAGGAAATAACATTAGTAATGATCCAGAATTTGAAAAGGTTACTGAGTGATTCTACCATGCTTCAATTATTTCACATTTAATGAATGAACGTTAAACTCACGGTGGATATATATTCATCGCATAGATCAAATCGATTTTGGGGTAAATCAAATCATAAGATTTATATATGATACAATAAGCTATCATGTGTCACTAAATTTTCAAATAAAATTTACAAGGGTGCACAAAACCAAGGCTTGATAGTTCAATAATCACAATATCAACCATAATACCTCGCAAACAGCCCACGAGAAGCCACTCCGATAACGAGCTCTGTGATGTTGCCCTTAGTAACCTCTTCTTTTATTGCAGAGACCACATCATCAGATTCAATCACAATCACATCCACTTGTACCTATCGTATTCAAAGAATGTGCTTCAGATTGTACTTCTCAAGATTTTGTTTCAAAAAAAAAAAAAAATCAACTGCAACATAAAGATCGATAGCCAAACCTTTCTCAGAACGCAAATGTTGCTGAAAGGCTGAAGCAGTTGACTTGTCTGCCGTTCTTTTTCCTTCCTATGTGCTGCGGCTAAACAAGATCAGAGAGCAACAATTGAGTGATCTTTAAAGGATTAATTCTCGGAATCTAAAATCAAGTAATGGAAAGGGAATATTACTTTGTGTAGGGACAGATGTAACATGTAACAATTTGAAAGCAACGTATTCTTCTGGGATGAATCTGTCCAGTGCCCAATTCACCAAGCATTTGCTGTTACTTTTTCCATCAATGGCTATCCCAACTGTTAACGGTGGTTGAGGAAGCAAACCAATTGGTTTTCCACCTTCAGTTATCTCACTTCTCATCATTACTCTCTAGCCCCAATTCAATTCTACTAGGAGAAAAAACTGTGATCTGACAAATTAAACCCGCAAAATTAGATTCGGAAAACAGTGTTGGATTCGACGAATTCCTTGTCTCTTGGACATAGATTCGGATCAAGGGAGAATATATCTGTTCATCAAAATGGACCTGGTTTTTGTCCCCAAAATTGTAACAAAATCACAAAAACAGAACAAAACCCTAATTCCTCAGAATCTATACAGAAATGACAAATAAGAACACTAAACAGAAATTCAGAAACAGAGAAAATCACAAGTAAGCAAAGAATAAAACGAAGAAGAAAGCCAATTAAAGAAAACGGTTAACCTTGTTAAGTGACGCAAAGCAAAACATAGCAGCTATCTCTGAGCTGCTCAAAAAAATTGAAGGTAAAAGGAAGTACGGGATTAGGTATTACATATATCTGGCATTGAATTTAATGCCTCAATTAATTTATTGCAAGATGGGGAGATCAATGGCAACTGGTGATGTGATTTAAAAATTAAAATTAAGATGACTAAATGATTTTACTGTGAAACAGACTAATCTATTGTTTTTATTTGTTTGTTCAACTTTTTGCAGCCACCTATGGTCAAACGTCAGATTATCGGCTTCAAAGTCAGCCTATTTTATTATTTATGTAATCCAAGTGTGGCTTTACACTTTTTTTATAAATGATAACTGCCGTTTATTATATTTACATCATTATTCTAAAATTTAATCTAATACGAATAGTTATATAAACAAAATCCATAATCGTTTATAGTAGAGCTTGGATGTTTAGAAATTAGAAGCAAAATGAAACATTTATAGTTTATTTGACAAAACAAATCATAGGACATTTTCCTAAAAAAATATTAAATCATAGGACATTAGGATGTATAATTATTGAATCTTATCTTAAACTAATCCATTTGGCAGTGTAAAAGTCAAACATGGTCTTTCAATGTATGTATTATAAATCTGGCTAAAATGCATATTTAACCTCTGAATTCGGTAAATGTGTCACCTTTTATTTGATTTGTTCATTTAGATGTGTTAAACAATTTGTTATAATATCTTCAATTAAAAGATGACACTTGATACTAGAAGGTTACAAGTATATTTTTATCAAGTTTAGAGAGCTAATAGAAACGTTTTAAAATCAGCACGACATCTTGTAAAAAATATCAAATTCAGAGAGTTAACCATGCATTTATCCTGCTTTTCTTATACCAAAAATATTCGAAATAATAGTTTTAATAATTAATTTTATTTAATTAAACTAACTATTGTTTTACACTTTCTTTTTGCGTTCCAAAATTTTTTTTGTAAGTAATTCAATTCATTTGAAAATATCTTATCTGTAAAATTTTTTGATTTTATTTATAAAATGATTTAATTAAATATAAAAAAGTTTCCACGTAGAAAGGTAAATGAATGTAATGAAGTTTAATTAATAAAGCATAAATGACAAAATGGTTAGGTTATAAATGGAAAATAAAATAAAAAAATAGAATAGAATATGGTGTTTGATAGGCAAATTAAAAGGAAAAAAAATATGTTGAATATTGAAATGAATACTGGTTTATGTTAATAAAATACTGGATTAATTAGAATGTCGGACGTCAGTGAGTGTTGATATAGTAACCGATATATCATTCTCTATCCAAAAAAATATCATTCTTCATAACAAAGAACCATATAAAAACATTCTCATATTAATTTCCCTCAATTAATAGGAAAGTTCCAGTTTGACGAGTCAGCATTTAACGTATATTTTGCCACAAACCAAAATAACAAAGTATGTCAACTTCACAAACACAACACAACACAACACAACACAACGAGAGGTCGTTGACTTCTGATCAAGTTTAAGACTTGTTTCTCTATTTCTCAGGCATAAACGCCTTTAGGTCCTATGATATCATCAATTTGTCTATTTAATCCCCCAGTTATAAATGTTGCTAAAATAGGTTATAATTAAATTTAATTTGTTACATGTTTTCGTCCTTTAATACATATTAAGTAATATTTTGCTAATATAGTTTTTGCTGCACATATTCAAAAAATTAACTAATAGTACGATGATCAAAATAGTAACAAAATATATAACACATGACCCCAAAAGATAGCAATTTAAATAGCAAACGATCAAATAGATAACATGCATAATAAAATGATCAAATGGACAAATTGACTATACCACAGGTCCAAAAGTTCTGCTGGTTCTATTTCATATATCGATGATCACTTAATTTGTTAATTCTAATTTCTAAATTTTATCATACAATGGATAGATAATATCAGTAGAAGACATGAATGGGAAAAGTGTTAAAGTCATTCAGGAAGCAAGGAAGAAAGATGAATCTAATAATGAAATGTGTATAAGAATTTATTTTATCAAATTCACCATATAAAAACTTACATGTATATGACAATTCAAAATAAAACCAGCATGTATCTCCACTATATATAATGCTAGAATAGACGGTTGGACTTGGTCAAAGTCAGCACTTCATAGAGCTAGTATGGCAGCTTCTGGAAACACATTTATTCTCTCAATCAATTATTACAGTTAGTCTCTTAATAGTTTTATTAATCATCAAGTTTTTCTTTTACATCTTTCTCTTACTTTTCAATGACTAACTTATAATTTCAACAATACATAATGTTTCTCTTAATAAAAACATGATTGAATTAGAGAAAAAACGCAAAAAATTGCATTAGTAGTTTAAATTAACAATGAGAAAGAGAATTAATGAAAATGTTAAACGGATTTATAAAAGTCAAGTAGCAGAATGAAGAGGCAACTGAGCCTTTAATTAAATACAGTCGTTAACTTGACGGAGGTGCCCATTTGAATTAAAGACTTCCTTTTATTTTTTTAAATTTTTTTTCAGATAATGATTATATTAAGGAAATGAATAAACCGTTGATATGGTGTTTGATAGGCATATTAAAAGAGTTTGATAATTTAATAATGAAAATTGTTATAGAGAAAGCAAATTCAAGCCAATAAGAGGAAAATGAGTTGGATCAAAGCAAGTAAAGAGCATTAAATATATTTGTGTATAATTTTTTTTAAAAAAAATTTGCTGATTGGGCTTACATTATTAAATGGAAAGAAAAATTCCCAACCTACCCCGGATGTGATTCGAACCTGAGACCTTTAGAGTTTACAGCTTCCGTCTTAACCACTAGGCTAATATTTTCATATGTTTTTGCTGGAAAATTTCAAGTTGAACACCCTCAATTCTTCACATTTTTTTCTTTGATTAATAAATTCGGTTTGAGAAATTTTCAGTTTTCTGTATATTATTGAGAAATAAAAACTAGTTATAGGTTTTGAAGTTATCAGTGTTCACAAATTCTCTTTATTTTTGGTTAAAAAACATGTTTGAAGTTGAAACACAAATCGACTTTTCTGCATTATTGATTGTTTTTAATGTGACTTCAGACATACAAATGCGATCTACACATTTTCACTAGCTTTAAAAACCCGAGATACATATGTATTTACTACATGCAGAATATTTTAAAAATTCTTTTATTTGTCTGTTCAATTATGTAGTTGACAATCAATTGAGAATTCTAAAAGTAATATGAAACTTTGACGTGGTTATCTTTTTCTTTGATGGTTAGTTAGAAAATAACTTGTGATTTTTTTTGTCATTGGCGAATCTAAGAGCATCTTTAGTAGCTTATGGATTCCAAGTTTAGATGTCATGTGGAATAGAAGTTGCTTTTGATGACGTGACAATAGTCTTAAAAATAGATAATGTAGATTGTATATTCCATTTTAAAATATATTTATTATAGACAATGTTTATTTGGTTGTTTACATTTAGACAATCAAATAGACATTGTCTACAATCACATAAGTGTCACATCATATAGGGAAGATGGGCTAGACAAGCTACCAAAGATGCATTTTCAAATGGATTGTCCATTCCTCTCTATATGTCAAGATGATTTGTGGAATAGACAAGCTACTAAAAAATTGAATGAATATTGGCAAAAAAATAACTAAGTACAGCTGAGCTTTGGAATAAAAATTGCTTAAGCATTTTGTGCTTAATTTTAGTACATCTTGATCTTGATGTATAAAAGCTTGAGTTTTAATGATTGGAAATTTCCAAACTTAGGATGCATGGATACATGCATCATACGTTTATTTGAGATTTTGAGGTAGTAATCAATTTGAATAAACAAATTAATGTGATTGAGTAAATAGTTGAATTGTTAATTTCTTATTGAAAATTATGTAATTTCTATTTTTACTTGAGTGTTGGTTTTGAATTGAAGTAGTTTTTATGGACCATAATCATTCTTTAATTTACAAATAACATGATCGTCCTAAAAAGAACAATTTGAATTCAGATCAATCAATAATCACATCAAAGCAGCAAGATCTCAGAATTTTTCAGATTTCGTAACAGTTTTTCGTCTGCATAGTTCAACCAGCAAACAAAAAACCGACAAAACGTTCTTCACACAATAAGTGTGCATATGTCTCAGGTTCTAAGGCCGCTTCCAATAGTTCCCCCATCTTAGGGAAATTCTCAAAATGGGGAATGGTTAAATCCAACCATTCCTCGTATAATATATCCCCAAAATGAGATCCCTGTATATGGGGAACCTCATTTTGGGGAATGATTATTATATTAATATTTTTTTTAATTTTAATTTAATTTAATGTGTTTAATATTTTTTTGATTATTGGGAATAGATTTGATGTAAATAAATTAATATAATAATAATAATAATATATTATTACTTTATTGGAATCTGAAATGAGAAATTGAAAATAAGGAAGATTGTTGGAGCGAAAATAATGTATATCCTGCAAAATAGGGTTTGAAAAATGGAAAATGGGAAAAATTGTTCTCCAGAAACCACTGAAATGGTGTAGATTTGATTTGGACATTTCTAAATTACATCCGAAACTAGTAGTGCTAAAAAATTGATTTTTACGTAAATCAAGATCTATGTTTCAATTGTAACCATACTTTTCAGCAAGAAAACAAATGAATTCATGGGATTTTCTTATAAATCAAGAGAAGTCGCAAACAGTCATCGAACCTGAAAACTTCCAGAAAAATGTATGATATAAAATTAATGTACACAAATCTCTAAAATACCCTTTTCTTCCTTAATTTTTTCTACCAGCTTTTTTTTTGCTTAAATTAGCTCCCTATATAGTAACAATTCTCATGATTAACTATCAAACACGAAAAGTAGGTCAAGCTAACCATGAATCCTATAATAGCAAGTTTGAAACAGAACTCGGAAACGAAGTAAAACTTGTTTCTTGACCACATCATCTCACACAAACACCGCAATTACAATCGTAACAAGTTATAGTTCCATATTATCACATATATAAAACTATTTGTTGATCTCTCTCCCAAACAAAAAGTCAAGACTGAACAATGTTATTTCTAGTCAAACTACTAGAATTTCCTGCACTAAAATATACACAAACCACTTCCAACAGTTCCCATAATTAGTCAAGAGACTCCACTACTTTGCCACAAAGCAGCAGTTATATGACTGTTAAAGCTCTCACACTACGAAGCATTCATTTTCGGAGCAGGTGGTCAATACCAACGACCAAGTCATACAAACAAGCCCATGATGATCTAGGAAACAGGTTTCTTTTTCTAAGATTTTTCGGGGTTACCTCCACACAGTCTCATGTGCATCTGTGAAGATTGCATTGTGTTGTTCGATTAGGCACTGTATGACGTCAATAGCACTAAAGTCCACTTGTACACCGTCATCCAAGGGTATTGCAGAAGATGCATCAGTTTCTTCACCTTCTTCTGTAAGAGATATAAGATTTGGCTTTTAGTTGCATCACAATAGTAGCATAGTTTTGTACTTAATGAAGGTAAGCCCATTATGATTCAAATTTGAAGAAACAAATCTTAGATGATGAAAGTTTAAATGATTTTGATTAATCAAATGAAAAAAATTAAATCCTTTTTTTTATCTATTCTATAGTTGAGTGACTCACCAGAAAGCATGTCCCAAGCACTGTACGTAGGATTTTGTTCCATGCTATTCTTGGGAGGATTTCTTGACTCGTTACTCCAAAATTTCTGGTAACTTTCTGGTTTTTGCTCTTTCCGCCACATAATGACTGGGGCAGTTTCCATGGCAAGGCTTCGTGCATCCATCTGTATATGAGGACAAGCAAAAAAAACATCTTATAATCTATGTAATATGAAAAGAAACATTTGTAGTTAATTAAGTAGTACACCAAGAGCTTGATGTCAATCTAACAATCCCGTATGCATTGATTCGAGATCTTAACAAAAGAAATTAAAAATATTTTTGAAGGACTTGTGATGAAAATATGCAGACACTAGGGAGAAAGCTTTAGGAAACACGTCAAAGAATAAGAGCATAAACTAATAAATCATCTTCTGATGCGATTCTGTTATTTATAATCACAACCCACCATCTTTTCTGTCCCACAGATAAAAAAAACAAGAGGCAACAGCAGGTATTTGCAATTATTTCATGAAAGCATAACTACATGAAAATATATTCTCAAGCAGACCCCAGTAGGGAACAGTTCAATCCAACACAAAAGCACAAAAGTCAGCTCGCAGGAAAATGTAGACACTTGCCTTGTTAAGAAATGAATTCTGACTGACACAAAGAAGTAGAGCAGTGATAAACTCCAAAGTCATGTAATTTACAGAAGGAAGCTTCTTCAGGATGTTTTTCAATTCATTTATGCTAGAGCGAGCAGCTTTAATCTCATTGTATTGCTCAAATGTTGTTAGTGGTTCTGGAAGGCTTGCAAGGTAACATTTGACCAAAGCTGCCACGTCAACTGGATTTACACCTTCCGGCAATGAAGCATTGAGATCTACATCATAATATCACAGATTAACCATGAATACCCTATCGCAATAATGAGGCAGTTTCTCATCAAACCCAATTGTATAATATTACTCAAGATACCTTGGTTGTAAATAGAAACCAATTGATGAATAACCTTCTTGTCTCCTTCATCCTTAAACAAGTGCATCGAGTTTAATCCTAAGTAAATAAACAATTAATCCTGGTGGAAGAATGATAATTGGGCAGTTAAGAAACCAAAATATTGTCTCTTTTCTTATCAACTCACCGGATAATATCAGATAATCAGCGCATTTCACCAAAATATGAGGAACACATCTGCTGGATTGTTGTCTTTGTACAGTAACCTCGATTGGAACTCCAAATACTAAATACAACAGTAGTGAACAGATGTTAATCTAACTTTCCACAGGCACGAGCATTGAATTCATTGTGAGGTTACAAAATTGAAATGCCTCTGAAGTCAGAGTTTATCCTCCTATAGAAAAAAATTGCACAAAAGATTTTATTGAATTCTTTTGACTATATGCAGAATACAGGAAACTCCTGATTTGGGTAAACAGATACGAGATATAACCCAATAATAACTTGTATGCACCTTGAAAACAACATGCAGGTTGTATAGAAATTGATTCAACTTGTGAAAGTGGTATAAGTAGAAGTGGAAAGAACCAAACAAGACAAAAAAAAAAGATCAAAAAATACGCTGATTACATAGCTAAAATGATCCAAAAAATTTACTTACCATCAGTGCTTGCAACTCCCTGAAAATGAAAAGAAAATGAGAGAACATGAATATGCGGTAAGATGAAACAATGGAACAAAAATAAATTGGTGAACAAGAAAGTACCTTTTGCCACCTTTCAATATCAGTCAGAATTGTTTTACTTTTTTGTGCGGTCTTTTTCGCCACCTGCAAGGAGGCCATTAAATAGTTGAAAACTTCAGTAAACATTGCCATGAATGATCGTATAAGAGAGATGCAATTGTGGGAAATAATAGCAGCAGTGCAATTTCTTTATTTTATATAATAAGATTTCGTGATTTGTTGGTTCACCAAATTGAAATAAACTGGTATATTTTAAGCAATTAAACAGCTTTAGATTTGTACTCTGGAATAGTTCAACTAATCAGAACCTAGAATGCAAATAAATCGCAAGTAAAATCAAGCCAAGTGAGAGGATGATAAAGAACTACATAGTTTGGTTTCGAAAAACACATTTTGATCCTTCATACTATTTAATTAGGAACTGTCTGACTTGTTTTTTTCCAAATTCAACTCTACTGCTTATAGGAAAAACTTGAAAATGGAGCTTTTCAGAGAAGAAGCCTGGGAAAGCACAACCAAAATGGCCTTATATTTCAAAGCTTTATCTCTAGTTACCTCTTCAACTTTTGTCTTCCCAACAGTAACTTTATCCTTTGTACCAGAATAGCCCTTCCTCAAGAACATGCCAGTTGTAGCAGCTGCAGTTATCAACTGCTCCTGCATACCGTGCCTAGTTGCAGGCTCCCGAAGAAGTTGCCATCGACTTTTAACTGCTGACCCAACTCGTCCTGCTACATCAGTTACGTTGCCTTTCGCATCCTTCGCAACTTCTCCCACAAATGACCCAGCTTCTTTGAGCTTTGCCCCTGCATGAACACCGTAACTGGCATTAAAAGACAGAATACCAATATGTAAGGAAAAAAAGCCACAAGTATGTGTCAGAAGATACCTGAGGAGGAAAAGAATCCACTAGCCCTCTCCTGCCACTGAGGTGAGCCAACAGAAGGCATTGCTCCAACTATGAAGTACAATAAATAATTTAGTATTTATATAAAACAAACCTGTTTCAAGCAAAGTGAACCTCAGAATTGGCATTCAGTACTAATAGCTAAAGCCTCAAAAATTTATGAAGCAAATAAGAACAAAAATTTAAGATTCTGTATGAATATCATTTTCGTCCAGACTATTAAGCAACCAAACAGACTGAATGCTCCCAAAAGTCACAGTTTGTCCTATTTGTAATCTGCACCAAAGACAAACTTCTCGCAGACCATATCAAATAAAACACAGATACTCACATACCCCTAAATTACAAAATTCTGAAAGAAACCCTTGAGGATCTCGATAAAATCACCGGTAATAGATTAATGACAATTATAAGCTTTTACAGCTAAAAACAATCAATCGCTAATTATACCCCGCACACAATTCAACTACTAAAATATTATTCACTTCGATAGTCAACATAAATCGATATCGGAATTAATAACTCTATCTATCTCAAAAACTCCAAAATTCAGTTCCATCTTCCTTTCCTCCAATTTTAAGAAAATCAAATCATAAAAAAATAACGATGAACACTAAAATTAGTACATAACAGAGGCAAGTAAAACCTAAGTTAAAAACCAAAATCATAAACATAAAAAAGAATAGAGGCTGCAACACAAAGAATCATTTTCTTTTTTTGGTTCAAAACTGATAATTGTCGAAAAGAGGGGGGAATGAATACGATTACCTTTCTTGCTAGGTAGAAAAAGCAGGCGATAGTAAAAAAAAGCAGATTCCAGCGAGATAGCGCGGAGGAAATAGGCGAAAATGAAAAGTTGAAACTTTGAAGTTGTTTATTGTTCTGGCTGGGTAGGGGGAGAAGGTGAAGGGAAGAATCTATGCCCTTTTTCGGTATTCCAAAATTATACGACTTTATTTTATAATTGGTCAGCGGGATCATTTTTTCAAACCATATTATTGCCACGTGGTCATCACTGCTGTTGATTTTTCATTCCAACAGATATTCAGTCTAAAACAAACAAATTTGAAAAATAAAAAATACAATTTTCCAACAGTTACAACTTATAACGGCTAGCCGGCTTTTACTGACTAAAACAGTTCAGGAGGTTATCATGAAAATTGTTTAACAAGGGAAGTGGTTAAGAATTGATATATCGTTGAGACCTGGATCAGTTATGTTACGGTGAAGGATCTGGGTTATCGATTTAAAATTTAATCAGAATGAATCGTAGATCGAATCGGATTTTCTTTAAATATATTAAAATACTAAATTTTTAATAATTTAATATTAAATATATAAATATAAATTATATCTTACCAATAAATAATAATGGATGAATAATTATAACCTCTCTCAGGTTTGACATGATACACTAGTACATCTCTGTGTTTTTAAAAATTAATTTATGCATCCCTGTGTTTTGCATTTTCCCGTTACTATCTCCCTCTGTATATAATTAAGTCTTCTCTTTTAAATATAACGGTGTTACATATACTTTTTTGACAATATTTGTTTAATTAGTTTTCACATCTACTAACTTTGTAAGGTATTTCATGAATCAATTGTTTACTTTTGCACATTTTATAATGTTTTTATCTTATGGTTGCATTACAAAAAACGAGTATAAAATGAACAAAGTAAAAGAAAATCGAATGTCAAAATATCACAAGTAATAGTGATTTTGTTATAAATGTACGTATCGATAAATTTTAATAAAACAACGACATAGTAACATATAAAGGGACCTAACAATATAATAAAAGTAAAGTATAGGGATGTACTATTGTGAAAATGCAAAACATGGGGAGGTATAAATTAGTTTTTAAAAATCCAGGGAAGTACTAGTATATTATGTTAAACTTGAGGGATGTTATAATTATTTACCCAATAATAATAGTTTATGTTAATATTTTATAGCTCATATTAATACTTCAAATTAAAATGAAACACAAGATCATCTAGTAAAGTAATTGAAAACCAATACTCAATTTAGTTCGAATTAGATCATTTTTTTATAAATTAGATAAAAGAAGTTAATAAATTTGAGTTATGGTAATTACAAATTTAAAGAATTAAAACTTTCAATACAATATATTAAATAAAAAATTAATTGTAAACAAAATAATTTAGTATTAATTTGATATTAAAAATTATTTTAAAAATTTTAAATGCCATTAGTCTTTTTTAAAAAATTCCTTTTGTAATTAAAATATATATTTATAATATAATATATTTAGTCAGATTTATGTAAATACATCTATAAAGTTAAATATATTTTCTATCGTAAATTTAAAATAATAAAATAGTTTCATTTGAAATGATTTAAAATTGTAATGTTTGATGATATATAATTATAAAATGAAAATATTGTGTGGTGTAGTGGTGTAATGGTAGATTATATGTATAGAAGTAAGAGGTAT
>CATIWQ010171297.1:0-10441 GCA_949673415.1 Euphorbia schlechtendalii | reverse complement strand
CCTTGCACTTTATGCTATGAAATAGTCATGGACTTTGTCTTAACAATGCATATATATATATATATATATATATATATATATATATATATATATATATAATGAGATACATAAATAAATTAAAAGCACTGGTAAATAATAAAGATGCCTTAATTATTATTATTAATAATCCGAAACCGTTTGTATATTATATCTAATTAAGATATAACTCCCTAATTGCTTCTAGGGCATACATCATTTCTAACAATCTCTCACTTGCACTAGAGCCAATTGCCCATGTGCTTCATGCCATACTCGTTAGCATGCTGGTAATGTTTAACATGAGTTAATGGCTTAGTTAGCCCATATGCTAGATTCTTATCCGTTGGGATGTATTCTAACTTTATATCTTTTCTAGCTACTATCTCCTTAATGAGATGGTATTTTCTGAGTACATGTCCGTTTCTCTAACGAGACCGTGGTTCCTTTGCCTGAACAATAGCCTCATTGTTATCGCAATAGACCGATATTGGATTTACAATGTTGGACACCACATCGAGATCACCAATAAACCCCTTAAGCCAGACTAGTTTTCTTAGTTGCTTCCAAAGTAGCTATATACTCAGATTCTGTGGTTGAATCGGCAGTCGTATCCTATTTGAAACTCTTCCAAACAACTGCCCCTCTGTTTAACATAAACACATATCCTGACTAGGACTTATAATCATCCCTGTCAAATTGAAAACTCGTGTCGATGTATCCATTCATAGAGAGATAACCTTCTCCATATACTAAATACATATCCTTTGTCCTACGTATGTATTTAAGGATAGTTTTAACGGCCATCTAATGCTTCTCTCCTGGGCCACATTGAAATATGCTCATGATGCTCAACGCATTTGAGATGTCAGGGCGAGTGCATACCATAGCATACATGATGGATCCTATCGCTGAGGCATAGGGTATTCCATTCATGCTCAATCTCTCCTCTTGTGTTCTCGGACATTCAGATTTAGAAAGGTTAATTCCGTGAGACATTGGGAGATAACCCTTTCTTAAATACTTAAGGAATCTAGCCAAAACCTTGTCTATGTATATACTTTGTGAAAGACATAGTAACCTTCTAGATCTATCTCGGTAGATCTTTATACCAAGTGTAAAAGTTGCTTCTCCAAGGTCTTTCATGGAGAACCTCTTTAACAACCATGACTTAACTATTTGAAGAAAAGGAACATCATTTCTTATCTGAAATATGGCATTGACATATAATACATGGAAAACGACTGCACTCCCACTAGCCTTCTTATATACATAGGGCTCATTAGCGTTTGACACAAAACCAATTTCTTGAATTGTCTCATCAAACCTAATATTCCAACTCCTTGATGCTTGCTTAAGTCCATAAATGGACTTACAACTTGCATACTTTCGAGCCATCCTTGGATGCAAAACCCTCGGGTTGTGCCATATACACATCCCTGTCCAGATTCCCGTTAAGGAATTTTGTTTTTACATCCATCTACCAAATCTCATAATCGTAATGACCTTTGATGACAAGGAGTATCTTGATAGAATTTAGCATGGCCGCCGGTGAAAAGGTTTCATCATAGTTAATGCCTTCTTTTTGATTATAAACTTTTACAACCATCCTTTCTTTATAGGTAATTACGTGACCGTCCATGTCAATTTTCTTCTTGAAAACCCACTTGCATCCTATGGCCTTAATCCCACTTGGAGCATCAATCAAGCTTTAGACTTGATTTTCATACATGGATTTCATCTTTGACCTCATGGCTGTAAGCCATTTGTCAGATTCTAAGCCTTCCATTGCCTCCTTGTAAGTCCTGGGCTCATCATCTTCCATAAGGAAGAGATGTTTATCATTAGTGATGAGAAACCCGTATCGCTCGGGAGTGATTGGAGTCCGACTTGACCTACGCAATGTCGGTGTTATAATAGCTGTTCGAAGCTTACACTTTCTTGTGTAACATGTGTAGGAACAATTAGTTGATTGTCTGTTTGATCTTCTTGAGTGCCTAACTCAAGATTTCTCCCACTAGCTTTTGCAAGTATATGCTCTTTCTCGAGAAATTGAGCATTTATGGAAACAAGGACTTTTTGGTCCTTGGGATCATAAAAGGTATAACCCATAATCTCTTTAAGGTAACCTGTAAATAGAAACCTGTCAGACTTAGCACCCAGCTTGTCTGAACTTGTCCTTTTTACGTAAGCAGGACATGCCCAAACTCTCAGGTGAGAAAGAGATGGTTTCTTACCATACCACAATTCGTATGGTGTTTGATCAACTGATTTAGAGGGAACTCTATTTAAAATATAAACTGCGCTCTCAAGTGCATAACCCCAAAAGGATTTGCTAAGTTCTGCTTGGCTCATCATAGACTGAACCATATCGAGTAGGGTTCGATTCCTCCTTTTTGACACTCCATTGTGTTGGGTTGTATAAGGAGGTTTCCATTGGGATAAAATACCATTATTCCTTAGATAATCCTGAAACTCTTGGCTTAAGTATTCACCTCCTCGATCAAAAGGGTATTGATACTTTTTCCAAGCTGTTTCTCTACTTCTGTTTTGAACTCTTTAAATTTCTCAAAACTTTCATACTTGTGCCACATTAGGTAAGATAACCATATCGCGAGTAATAGTCGATGAAGGTTATGAAGTAGACGAAATCATCGTGTGTCTTAACACTCATTGGACCAAATACATCAGAATGTATTATTTCCAAGGTACTAGTGGCACGCTGACCCTTTCCTTTAAAAGGTTTCTTAGTTAACTTCCCCTTTAAACTAGGTTTGCACGCCCCATAGGATTCCCATTCCATTGGGCCCAAGTCACCACATTTATTTAATTTAGTTAAGCGAGTCTTATTTATATGGCCTAGACGATAATTCCATAAGTATGAGGATTTCTCGTTATCCAATCTCGATTTATTAACAATGTTCATATTTAGAATTTCAGTTTTAGTATCTAGAACATAAAGGATATTCCACAAGCATAAAGAACATTATCTCATCAAATGACAATTATTATTAGAAAATAAAAGTTCAAATCCCTCTATTGCTAAAAGTGCAACAGAAATAATATTCTTAGTGACAAGAGGAATATAATAGCAGTTGTTCAAAACTAAAACTAGGCCACTAGGCAAATGAAGGCTATATGTCCCTACAGCTATTGCTGCAACCCCATACTCAATTTCCAAATCTTAGGTCTATTTCCTTCTTTGCAAGTCTTCTAGTGTTCCACAATCCCTGCATAGAAGTACAGATTTGAGTACCATAACCAGTATCCAATACCCAAGTAGACTCATAAAGAACTGTAGAGAAACTCTTTATCATGAACATACCTGAAGAAGATGCCTGACTTGGCTTTTGCTTCACTTGTTTAGAAATAAGTGCTTTGCAATCACGTTTCTAGTGTTTGGGCCTTCTGCATACGAAACATATTCCTTTGGGCTTCTCCTTTTCAATAATCGCATTTTTTACCTTCCCGTTGATGGGTTTTAAACCTTTACATTTGATGCATGTTTTACTTGCCAAGGTACCTGTTCCTATAACCCTTAGACCTTCTTCAAAACTTCTAAGTTTCTTATTAAACTCAGATTTCTTGCTAGTCTTTCTTGAGTTAAGATAATCTTTCACAAAAGGTGAATAATTATCAGAAAAACTTTCTATCATAATCTGTATGTCATGCTTAGAATTTATCTCGATTCCTATTTGAGCCAATCTCCTTGAATATTGAAAGTATTCTATGCATCGCTCAGTGGCCAAGATCCCGTAATTTCTCCCAGAGGTATAGAAGAATCTCAATATTCCATTCCATTCAATTCTCATGCCCTCATGAAGTCCTCTGAGATGAATCAGCATGGATTTTGGGTCCATACCATTATGTTACTTCTTAAGCTTCAAGGTCATGGTTTCGAGCAACATTAGTAACACCACGAAAGCATCCTTCTTCTGCTTAAAATATGCTTATTTCTCTTGGATAAAAGCCTCAATATCAGGATTGACTGTTTAGGGATTATCTAGGACATAATCCATGTGGCTTTTCTCAATCTCCTTTCTAAGAGCTTTGAACCAGTCATAAAAATTGATCCCTATCAATTTATTATCAAGTATTGGTCAGAGATTTATGTTTGGATTCATTGTTCAACCTAGATATAAGATAGAATTTGTTTAAACATTAGTATATGTACATGCATTTAATATAAGGTCTTTAATTAAATACATAATTCCTACTATTTTCTCGACATTCAAATAGCCCATTTTATTTAAATTCGAGAAATTTGGTCCGACCAATTTTCCTTAGTAGGTAGCATCTACAGCCACTCATTATGACCCCTGCTATAACAGGTTAAGCCATAATAAGACAACCATGGTTAGAACCATCCATTTGCATCTCATGCAATTGCTAATCCATTTGAGTTCTCTTTCTCGAGACGTGCGTACCCAATTGTACGACTCCTCAAATGTGTCTCCAATTTGGCATTAGCTCCAATGATATGGGCAACTAACCCATTTTGGTTAAGGCATTAACCCCATCTAGTCTCATGACCAAACACATGTTTAAGGGAAAGCATGTTGTACATGTCATTACATCCATTAATAAAATTTATATCACAATTTATGATGGGAAGAAAATCTACCGGCTTAATATTGTTGTAAGGATTTTATTGGTGCTGCTGGTCTTGCCCTAGTCTAGGTCTTATATGATGGATATGATTATGATAATAATAATTCTGGGCTATTTGAAATTATTAACTCTAAGGGAACATACTCAAGACTGGTACATCATAATCATTCTATTATGCCAAGATTCCACATAGCATGCAAAACAAACAAGGTCCATGTTTAAGTTCTTGCACCTATGTCTATAAGTTTTAATTTAACAACTTAAACCAAGTTTGTAAAACCATATTTGGAATCCAATTCCCATACTAGAAATCAACTAAGTCATAAAAGTCCATTGGGTACTCTTGAACCTAATACCGATGGAAATATCTAGGTAGGAGAGGCCACCTTAAAGTAAATGAGTAGCCAAGTCAAATCCTTGCCAAAATAACCACGAAAACTTCGATTCGTTATACCACAAACAACTATGATTTAAAGATTTTGTTCTTTAATTGAGTGAAGTACAGGATGACCCTTAACTAAAACATTCACACCTATGGTAAAACATTGCTAATTTCTATGATAATCACCTAGACTAAGTTTGAGCAAAACCTTAATCTAGTTATCACATCATTTTCTATAATAGGAATTGAAATCTAAGTCATGCATAGCATACTTTAATTAATTCATAAAAAATATCATTTAACATATTATAGTCAATCATGCATAGCATAAGGCAGGCTCTAATACTAGTGTTGGTTAATCAAGATAAGGTGAAATTTCAAAACTTAAAATTAACCTTAAAGATCTCCTTAGCATACCATGATTGATATAATCTAAGTTGAAACATTTCATAGATGCTAATAGATTTATAAAACTTATAAAAGAAACCTAGCATCTAAGTTTAGAACATTACTATTTGATGTGTGCTTCTCTTTCTCTTTGGATGAGGCGTTCCGTTAGAGCAATTCAGTCGAACTTCATTAGCACAAGCCTCCAAACTAGGATAGCCTCTATGATTGATCCACATAGATCTTCACCGACTAAAACCTTGTTGAGGTAGAACCCATTAGTAGACAGCAGCTGCTACACCGCTCAAAGAACAACCCAAAAATATAAACTGAGAAGGCTCACTTCAAAATAGAAAGAGCCTAAAGAATTCTTCATCGCTCGGAGAAACTTGTGGAGGATCTCGCATAACTCACGAAGAAAGATATGTAAAACTCAGAGAGAAAGACTGAGCTGAAGTGTGGAATAAAGAGAGAGGGGAGGCCTATTTATAGGGAGAGGGGGAGTGGTAGACTCCCCCTCAAAAACAATGTGGGATGAGAATATTCCCATCCCACAACCTGGTCAGTTGTGCGGGTCCCGTGAACCATCGGGCTGACCTGTGTGCTACCTCCAAAAGGAAAGCTGAAGCTTGTGGGCGCATGCCGCATGCAGGCGAGCTTGCGCGGTAGGCCCACACATGCACTGCTATGGGCAGCGCTTACGGGCCTGCAGTTTGCTAGCGTGCAAGGGCTTACCCCGTGTGCTAGCAACCCGCAAGCTTTTCATCTCGTGGGGTAGCCACGCAGGCCCAACTCCGAACATCCTATGTTCATTTGAGGCCCACTCACAATGGGAAAAATTCCCTTGCTCTGCTCCGTGCAGTTTTCCCTATTTTCTCTTCCATTCCCTTTAATTATTAATTTTGTCTAACCAATAAATAATTCTTCCAACGAATTCGATAAACAAATATCCTCAGCATAGACCCAGTCTATAGATTCTTTACTCAGTCCGGTAAAGACCCAAAGTGTGTGACCTCATAGGATCCCAAAGTATAGAGCCGCTAGAGGTTAACCTAAACTTGGCTTCCCATCCAGGAACCTTTAGGTTCAGTGTTCCAGATTGATATAGAATCCGATAACTCTAGATGATCAAAAGGGCTTTCTAGAAAAGGCGTATCATCCCTCGATTCTCGGAACATCACGTGCCTATGACTTGATCCGGTTTTGCAGTAGTAACCAATACAATACACTCCTTCTATTAGGTTAAGTACCATCTAGTTTATTGAGCTCATATTAAATGTTAGCTCATGTAATAGTTGTAGCTATCCTGGAATTAGACTTTTTCACGAATAACACCACTCGCCATAATGTATCAAGATTGACTAGATTCTCGTTCTATCAATCTTATACTCTGATAAGAGGTTTATGAGTGTAGCCTAGACATGCTAGTCCGTCCGCTTCATTGATGTCTAGTCTCAATGAAAACCATGACTAGGGATATTTAAACTATTCATAGTAACACGTATGAACAATTGTCACACCACATAGCTCCCACTATGTCCTTGCACTTTTACACTATGAAATAGTCATGGACTTTATCTTATTAATGCTCATATATATATATATATATATATATATATATATATATATATATATATATATTACACATATATATGGTACCAACGAGATAAATAAATAAATTAAAAGCACTGATAAATAACAAAGATGCCTTAATTATTGTTAATAATTTTCCGAAACCATTTGTACATTATAACTAGATATATCGCGCTAATTGCTTGTACGACATATTTCATGTTTAACAGAATAGCCATAGCTTCCTCATCACCATTTCTTCTAAGCACAGTGCCTTTCAAATGCATGCTCAAGATATTGACCACCAGCTTTGAATAGATAAAATAAGAGATTTTCTCGATCTCTATCATCAAGATGTCTGGAAATCCCTCAATAGTGTAGAGGTTGGATTAAAAATGCCTCATTATGAGCACATGATTCTTGGTCCCTCTCGTGAAGCGATGATGAGAAATATTTTCACTTACCTCTTTTGTTTTAATGATCCGTTTCGAGGTTACGAAACGTTTGGAGGAGATCCTTGGGTTTTTTTTGAAGTCAAAGCCGTTCAAAACCAAGCCAAAATCAAATCAAAATAATATAAAAAAGTCTAAAAAATAGTTAAAATTTTTAAAAAATAAAAATAATAAAAAGTAATTTTTTAGCCTGCTAGTTCCGGTTGAACCGGCTTGGACTTATCCGATTTTTTGGATCAGTCTCGGCCTTCACAAGTAGGTCGGTTCTAGCCCAGATTGATCCCTTTTGGGGACCAGGACCGGCCTGCCTAATTGAGCCAGACCCGACCATTTGGACCGTATTCGGTCAACTTGTTCCCCAATCCATTTTTTGCCCTTTCTTTTATTTGATTTTTCTCAAAAATACCCTTCATTCTCCACTTAATTACAATTTTTACTAACCACTATAAAAGGCAAACTATAGATTTTCTAGGGAGAACCTTACCTCTTTGAGAATAATTCTTAGAGCGAGAAAATTCTAGAGAGTAATTAGGGATTTTTTAGAAAAAGTTAGGAAATTCTCACTCTTTTGTTTTTCGATGCTTTTTCTCCGGAACTCCCTCCTCCTTTCGGGTTTGAGTTAGAAACTATAAATCTAACTCTTAGGTTTCCTATTCCTTTCGCTAAAAACCTTCTTTTCTATCTTTTTCGACCAAATCTACAACAAAAAATACTTTAGGATCTCTTTTCGATGTTTCTGGCTTCAAAAGTCATGGATCACGTTGGAGGGGTAAGGTTTCGAGCAAGAAGTTTCTTGACTTTGAGAGTCGATATACAGTTATTGAGAAGACACGCGCGATAATGGTCTGGCTCACTAAGAAGGTTAGGCAATACTTCTAATCATGAAGTATCTATGCTAGTCTCCAACATTAGCTGACAAGCTCTCTCACTGGTTACTTCTCCTCTTTGAGTTTGATATTGGATATGTGACGAAGAAGGTGATCAAGGGCCGAGCAGTCGTTGAATTCATCACCAATCAAGCCCTTGACTCTGTGGAGAATTTATATTTTCCTGATGAGCAGCTAGTGGCTGTAGAGTCTTTGAATGAAGAGTTGAAAATGTTCTTTGATGAACATCGAGGGGCAAGTCTCGGATTATCCTTGATACGCTACAGAATGAGGTCTTCCCACTCTCTAAGTGCCTTGAATTTCCCATCACCAATAATGGAGCAAAATATGAAGTGTGTCTCTTCGATATGCATGGTTTGCAAAATGCCGGGGTATTAGAAGTCACTATCACTAGTGATTTCACCTTAGTCATTTGACAAGTCATCGTTGATTACGAAATCAAAAAGGAGTCACTTCGACCTTAGATGTAATTTTGGAGTTGCCAGTGAAATTCAAGACGTGTTTGTTTCAGCATGTCCCCGGGTTGAGAACCAAATTGTTGATTCTTTGGCTACTCTAGCCTCTATGCTAGAAAGCCCACAAACCCAAACCATCACACCCGTGGTTCTTCAATTATATAAAGAGCCATTCCATTATTGCGCCATCTCGACCACCATCAACACGGATGAGAACTGTTGGTATTGAGAGATAGTTCGACTAGTCTAAGATGGGAAATCCCTTTAGGGGCAACAGATTCAGAATGATTATCTTTTCATTGGTTGGCTGCTCAGTTCAAAATTGTGGGGGATGATCTCTTTAAGTGCATTAGCATCAACTTGCTTTTGCTTTGTCTTTTAGAAAAGGAAGCTTCTTTTAATCATGAATCATATCCATGGAGGAGACTACAGCCCTCACACGAATGGTTTAGCCTTAGAGAAGAAAATTCAGTGGCAAGGTTATTTTTAGATTACCATGATAGCCTATTTCATCTCCTAGGTAAAGAAGTGACATTTATTTCAGATATACGGAGACATTATTCATTTGCCTCCATAAAATCTCCATAATAATACAACTCCTTGGCCATTCTCGGTGTGAAGGATTGACATTATTGGTGAGATCCGACAATCTTCGACTAATGGGCATTGGTACATCATTGTGGCGGTCGACTAGTTCTCCAAGTGGGTAGAGGCTGATTCTTTTTGCTAACATAACCACCAAGAAGATGCCCAAGTTCATTGAAAAGCATATATTTACATGCTATATAGTGCCTCACAATGTTCTATTCGGTAATGGGATTCAGTGCCAAGGGGAAACGACTGATCTAATTAAGAAATACTACATTATTGGTGATATCCAACCATCTTCGACTAATGGGCATTGATACATCATTGTGGAGGTCGACTAATACTCCAAGTGGGCAGAGGCCAATTCTTTAGCCAACATTGTAGGTTAATCAAGATAGTAATTGAACATGCAAATGTTGCAAGGTGGAATTTGAAAAATTAAAATTAATGTAAAGATCTCCTAAGCATGCCATGATTGATATAATCTAAGTTAAAACGTTACATAGATGCTTTTAGGTTTATAAAGCTTATAAATGAAACCTAGCATCTAAGTTTAGAACATTACCAGTTGATGTGTGCTTTCTCTTTCTTTGGTAGCGATGTTCCCTTACAGCAATTCGGTAGAACATCGTTAACACAAGCTTCCAAACTAGGATAGCCTCTTCGACTGATCCATAGAGATCTTCATCAACCAAAACCTCATTGACAAAAAAACCGTTAGTAAACAGCAGCTACTTGTTCGCCACTTTTCTACTAATACGTTAAATCTATAATGGTTCCAAAATCTCGTGAACTATTGGCTAATAATTGTGCCAAAAACTTGTTCACAAATAAATGTAGGTGTTGTCAATACCCCTTATCACATAGAAAAATGATGATAACTACAAGTATACAGTTGCGATGTAGTTTTAAAAGATATCGAACCCACAGGGAAGGAACCAAGTCTAAAGATAACTAGGGAAACATAAAAGTAAAATAAAATAAAATAAAAATAGATTAGAGATTTTTATGGATAGGAAGATTAGAATGAAAAGTTGAGTAAATATAGATGTGATAGATTAGAGACTCTAAATTAATAGATTTTCACTACGA
>CATIWQ010171271.1:0-53480 GCA_949673415.1 Euphorbia schlechtendalii | reverse complement strand
CCATACCATTCCTCACCTTTTGCATAACTCATTGGTTATCCTCTCTTTCTTTTGATTTTTTCTCTTAATACCCTCATCCTTTATTGATCACTTCAAAGTATTATGGCTATAGTTTCCTTACACTTTAAACACACTCAATACTTATAGGATGTATTCGAGAATAGCATATGAAACTCATAGTAAGAACACTACTAAATATTACTCCATTCAAAACTTATCGGTAGCATTAAACTAAATCTATATAACTTATACTAATTTATGTTGCATTGAAATTATATCGAAACTTACTTGGAATGTTGCTTTCGAATGTTACTCACTACTCATCCTTGCCAAATACTAAATGTTGTGCTACAAACACTCACAATCTCAACGTGCACTTAAATTCTAAACTACTTGTTCGAAGTATGCACTAACATCAAACTTGTAATACCTAACACTCATAATAACCTTGGAAAATATGTTAGTATAGTATAGGTATGGATAATGTATAAATAACACAAAATCAAGAAAAATTTGCATTCTTCAATTTTTTTAATTTGTTTGATTTTTTTTCTATTTTTGGGACTTTTTACAAATGCCCCCCCACACTAGAGAACATAATGTCCTCATTGTGAGAGATTTTACTAAAAATGAAAAAAACAACTAACTAGTCTAAAAATTTGAAAAAGAAAAGTAAAGAAAAGAGTAAACCCGTTTTTATTGAGAAGGAGAATTCGAGGCCTATGTCACGATCGCGAAGGCCTGTCACGATCGTGATTTCCTTCAAAATAGGAGCAGAAGGTTTTGCTATATAACTTCACGAGCGCGATCTATAGTCGTGATCACGACCATCTTCAATCCTTCTATTTCTTCAATTTTTAGACTTAGTACCATATTCTCCCTGTATTTGATCTCTTAGAACGCACTTTCCTTCCTCGGTAATGGCACCAAAAACTTGTTTGCAAGATATTGACTATACTCGTTCTAAAAGACTTATACCCAGTAACAGTGTCAAAAACTTGTTACCCACTTTTCTACTGATAAGATAAAAGTTCTAAATACGAATAGGTGTTTTTAGTATCGCTTATCAAATAGAAAAATGATGATACCTGCATGTATATAGTTGCGATGTAGTATTAAAAGATATCGATCCCACAGGGAAGGAATTCGATTCTAAGGATCAACTAGAGTTACGAAACAAAAGAAAATATAATAAATTGTAGGGTTTTGAAATGGTGGACTGATGAATAGATAGATGAACAGATTAGAGAAGATGTAAACTATATAGATATTCCCTAAGAGCAAGTATAGTAGAGAAAAACATGTAAAATCATCAATAATATTTCGTACACTAGATAACTTTAACAAACTCGGTTCTAGACGCCCAAATATTCAATAATTCACTGAAGAGCAACACATCAAATGACTTTCTAAATCTAGGGTAAATGAATTATAACACTTATAAAAACCTGGATAACAATAATACTATGCTTAGTACAGGTAGCTCTCACATAGTCATATTTTGCAAGTTACCACTCCAAAAATGTTACCTTACTAAACAACGTTATAATCACAGATCCAGTGATTATACACAATCTTTTTAACCCTGAAATCACTCTTAAAGTCAACCTAAAAGCATATAACTTCATTAATATAAGAGACGCAAAACGAAAAACTTGTTATGACACATAGACATATTATAAACTTTGAAATAAAAAGTATAAGTAGATAAGAAAGTAAAGTTGTAAAATATCTAGATTTCACTACGTTCAAAGTCTTAGTGAGAAAAATGTATAAGTGATTCAATTCTTATTTCGATCACTATATTTCTACACAAATTCGAGCATTTGTTGTATGAGTGTAATTGCAAAGCACTTATCAATAAAATTTTTCCTTCTTCAACATTCTTTTGTTCGATATTCACAATGAATAGCATCCTAGCGGAGGTTCTGTATGAGTCGAGACCGAATTTAAAGTAAACGTAGGAATTGTGGGAATTTACGACTCCCATTAAAAATTGCATACGGTTTTATCAACTTTAGCTTTCACTTGCATACCTTACAACTTTACTTTGTTTTCTGCTTATACTTTCTATTTCGAAGTTTATGATATGTCTATGTGTCATAACGAGTATTTTATCTTCCTTCATTTATATTAATCAAGTTATATGCTTTCGGGGTTAACAAGGTTGTGTATAATCACTGGATTTGTGATTATAACGCTGTTTAGTGAGCCAACATTTTTGGAGTGGTAACTTGCTAAATATGGCTATGTGAGAGCGACCCATACTAAGCATAGTAATATTGTTATTCAGGTTTTTATAAGTGTCATAATTCATTTACCCTAGATTTAGAAAAGTCATTTCATGTGTTGCTCAGTGGTGAACTATTGAATATTATGGCGTTTAGAACCGTATTTGTTGAAGTTATTTAGTGTTAGAAATATTCTTGATGATTTTGCATGCTTTTCTCTACTAAAATTTTTCTTTGGGAATATCTATATAATTTACATCTTCTCTGATTTGTTCATGCATCTATCTATTCATCAATCTATCATCCAAACCATCCAAACCCTACAAATTATCTTATTTTGTTTATTCCATAACTCTAGTTGGTCTTTAGATCCTAATTCCTTCCCTATGGGATTGATATCTTTTAAAACTACATCGAAACTATATACTTGCAGTGGTTACCATTTTTCTATTTGATAAGCGGTATTGACAACACCTTTTCGTATTTTGAACTTTTATCTTATCGGTAGAAAAGTGGGGAACAAGGTTTTTGGTTTCATCACCGAATATAAGCCCATCTAAATTAGTATTGTAAAAATCTTGCGAACACTTTTTCACTCTTTTTCATAGAATTCCATCTTTGATCATTTTACACCCAAGATTCACCTTGTTTTTGCACTTGCATAAAAAACAACTACATACCACGTGAAATATTTTATATAAAGTATAAAATGACTTTAAACCATATAGTTTTATAAGTAAACATATCATGAAAATAAGTGTAATTATACACTTATCACGGCCCGCGGGCACCCACGCAGGCCTAGTTTGAATAACCCGTGTTCGGTTTGGGGCCCACTCATAATGGGAAAATTCCCTTGCTCGCTTCATGCAACCTTTTCCTTATCTTTTCATTATTTCTTTTAATTATTATTATGATTAAATCAATTTATAATTTTTCTCACTGATTTCTCAACTTGCATTTTTGGTACAGACCCTGCCCATAGGTTCTTTTCATGGTCCGATAAAGACCCAAATTGTGTGGCTTCATAGGATCCCAAAGTACAGAGCCATTAGAGTTTAACCTAAACTTTTCTTCCCATCCGGGAATCTTTAGGCTCAGTGTTCCAGACCTTTATAGAACCTGATAGCTCTAGATGATCAAATGGGCTTTCTAGCGAAGGCGTATGATCCCCCGATACTTGGAATGTTACGTGCCTTTGACTTGTTCCGGTTCTATAGTAATAAATAATACAATACACTCCTTCCATGAGGTTAAGTACCATCCAATTTATTGAGCTAAGATTAAGTGTCAGCTCATGTAATAGTCATAGCTATCCTGGAATTAGACTTGTTCACAAAGCACACCACTCAGTGGTGTTGTATCTTGATCTATTAGATACCCATTCCATCAATCGTATACTTTGATCAGAGGTTTATGAATGTGTCACTTCAATAAGGGGCCCTAAGGTACATCTCCATTCTATTATTATATCAGGAGAGGTGGATCCCATCTTGAATGCACAGCTTACCAACATGTGATCATCGCTATACCCGTAATCACCCATGTCATCCTAATTGTCAAGGTATGAATAAGTATGACCCCAATTATGGCAACTCCTACATAAGGTAACCTATATCTCAAGTCTGAGGATACTCATATTGCTGCTGCAATAAGACGTGATACCAACACATGGATATAGTTATTTTCGAGTGTCTATCTTATGGTGGTTTCTAATGTATTACCCGAATACATTCATGTGTTAACTCAAGGTACCACCTTCAGCTTGTGGGATCAGCTTCTTAGAACTAATCCAAGAATTAAGCCTACACATGCTAGTCTATCCGCTCCATTGATGTCTAGTCTCAATGAAACTATGACTAGGGATATTTAGACTATTCATAGTAACACGTATTTGCAGTTCTCACTCCACATAGCTCCTAGTATGTCCTAACACTTTTATGCTATGAATTAGTTACAGACTTTGTTTCATCAATGCCAATATGCATATTCAAACTTATATGATACCAACGAGATACAATAAATAGAGAACACTTATGAGTAACAAAGATGCCTTTGATTATTATTAATAATTCAAAACTGTTTATACATTGCAGCTAACAAAGACACATCACCCTAATTGACTCTAGGGCATACATCATGTCTAACAATCTCACACTTGCACTAGAGCCAATTGGCCATGTACTTTATACCATACTTGTTAACATGCTGGTTATGCTTAACATGAGTCAATGGTTTGGTTAGCCCATCCACTAGATTTTGATCCGTTGGGACGTATTCAAAACTTATATCTTTTCTGGCTACTATGTCTTGAATGAGATGGTATTTACTAAGTACATGTCCATTTTTCTTGCAAGACCATGGTTCTTTTCTTGCAAGACCGTGCTTCCTTTCCTTGAGCAATAGCCCCATTGTTATTGCAATAGACCACTATCAGATTTACAATGTTGGACACCACATCAATATCATCAATAAATCCCTTAAGCTGGACATCATCATTAGCAGCTTTCGAAGCAGCTATGTACTCAGATTCTGTGGTTGAATTGGCAGTCTTATCCTATTTGAAACTCTTCCAAATAACTACCCCTCTATTAAACATAAACACATAACTTGACTGAGATTTATAATCATCCCTATCAGACTGAAAACTCACATCGGTGTATCCCTTTAAAGTGAGATCACCTTCTCCATATACTAAAAACATATCCTTAATCTTGCGTAAGTACTTGAGGATTGTTTTGACGGTCGCCCAGTGCTTCTCACTTAAATCATATTGAAATCTGCTTGTAACGTTCAATGCATGTGAGATGTCAGGCCGAGTGAATACTATAGCATACATGACCTACCGTTGAGGCATAGGGTATTCCATTCATGTGCAATCTCTCTTCTTCTGTTCTCGAACACTTAGATTTAAAAAGGTTAATCCCATGAGACATAGGGAGATAACCCTTTCTTGGCTACTCAAGGTTAAATCCAGCCAAAAGCTTGTCTATGTATGTACTATGTGAAAGGTCTAGTAGCCTTTTAGATCTATCTCGGTAAATTTTAATACCAAGTATAAAAGCTGCTTCTCCAAGGTCTTTCATGGAGAACTTCTTTGATAACCACGTCTTAGCTGTTTGAAGAAAAGGAATTTCATTTCTTATTAATAATATCTCATCGACATATAATACAAGGAAAATGATCGCACTCCCAATACCCTTTTTATATACATAGGGCTCATTAGCATTTGATACAAAACTTATTTCTCGGATTGTCTCATGGAACCTAATAATCCAACTCCTTGATGCTTGCTTAAGTCCATATATAGACTTCTGCAACTTGCATACCTTAGAGCCATCCTTAGATATGAAACCCTCAGGTTGTGTCATAAACACGTCCCTGTCTAGATTCTCGTTAATGAATGCAGTCTTCACATCCATCTGCCAAATCTCATAATTGTAATGAGCGGTGATGGCAAGGAGTATCTTGAGAGACTTCAGCATGGCCACCGATGAAAAGGTTTCATCATAGTCAATGCCTTCTTTTTTACTATACCCTTTTACAACCAACCTTGCTTTATAGGTGACTATGTTACCGTCCATGTCCGTTTTCTTCTTAAAAACCCACTTGCATCCTATGGGCTTAATCTCACTTAGAGCATCAACCAAGTTCCAGACTTGATTTTTGTACATGGAGTCCATCTCCGATATCATGGATGAAAGCCATTTATCAGATTTTGAGCCTTCCATTTCCTCCCCATAAATCTTGGGCTTTTCATCTTCCATAAGGAAGAGATATTTATCATCACAAATTACAAAACCATATCGCTCAAGAGCGATGGGAGCCCGATTTGACCTACGCAATGTCAGTGTTATAATTGGCTATTCCATGCGTACACTATCTTGTATAACAGGTGTAGGTATAATCAATTGACTATCTGTTTGATCTACTTGAGTGCCTAACTCAAGAATGCTCCCACTAGCTTTCGCAAGTATATTCTCGTTCTCGAGGAATTATGCATTTCTGGAAACAAGGACTTTCTATTCTTTGGGATCATAAAAGGTATACCCTATAGTCTCCTTAGGGTAACCTACAAATAGACATCTATCAGACTTAACTCCCAACTTATATGAACTTATCGTTTTAACATATGTAAGACATCCCCAAACTCTCAACTGAGAAAGAGTGGGTTTCTTACCATACCATAATTCGTATGGAGTTTGATCAATTGATTTAGAGGGCAATCTGTTTAGTATATAAATTACGCTCTTAAGTGCATAACCCCAAAAGGATTTGCTGAGTTCTGCTTGGCTCATCATGGACCAAACCATATCGAGTAGGATTTGATTTCTCCTTTCTAACACTCCATTGTGTTGGGGTGTATAAGGAGGTGTCCATAGGGATAAAATACCATTATCCCTTAGATAATCCTAAAACTCTTGGCTTAAGTATTCACCACCTCGATCAGATCGAAGGGTCTTGATAATTTTCCCAAGCTGTTTCTCTACTTCAGTTTTGAATTCTTTAAAAGCATCAAAACTTTCAGACTTGTGCCTAATAATGTACAAATAACCATATCGCGAATAATCATCAATAAAGGTTATGAAGTAGACGAAACCCTCATGTCTCTTAACACTCATTAGACAACATACATCATAATGTATTATTTCCAAAGTACTAGTGGCACATAGACCCTTTCCTTTGCAAGGTTTCTTAGGTATCTTCCCTTTTAAACAAGGTTCGCACACACCATAGGAAGCCCATTCCATTGGTCCTAAGTCTCCACATTTGTGTAACTTAGTTAAGCGAGTCTCATTTATGTGCCCTAGACGACAATGCCATAAGTATGAGGATTTCTCATTATCTAATTTTGATTTCTTAACAATGTTCATATTTAGAATTTCAATTTAGTATCTAGAACATATATTCCATTCAAAGATATTCCATAAGCATAAAGAACATTGTTAAGCTGAATTTGACATTTATAATGAGAAAATAAAATTTCAAGTCCTTCCATTACTAGAAGTCTAACAGAAATAATATTATTAGTGACAGCTGGAATACAATAGCAATTGTTCAAAACTAAAACTAGGCCACTAGGCAAAGAAGGCTATATGTCCCTGCAACTGTTGCAACAACCCGTGCTCTATTTCTAACTTGTAGGTCCATTTCCTGCTTTGCAAGCCTCCTAGTATTCTGTAATCCCTATACAGAAGTATAAATATGAGTATCACAACTAATATCTAATACCCAAGTATACTCATAGGGAATTTTAGAGAAACTCTCTATCATGAATGTACTTGAAGTAGATGCATGACATGGCTTTTTCTTCACTTGTTTAGAAATCCAAGCTTTGCAATCACGTTTCCAGTATCCAGGCCTTCCGCACAAGAAACATAATCCTTTGGGTTTCCCCTGTTCAATAACCACATTTCTAACTTTCCTACCGATGGGTTTTAAACCTTTACCTTTAATTCAAGCCTTACTCACCAAGGCACTTGTTCCTCTCGCCACCATACCTTACTCAAAACTTCTAATTTTCTTAATAAACTCAGATGTCTTGTCGGTCCTCTTTGACATAAGATAATCGTTCACAAAAAGGTGAATATTTATTAAATAGGGTTCCTATCATTAATTGTATGTCATGCTTGGAATCTGCCTTGATTCCTATTTGAGCCAATCTTCTCGAATACTGAAAGTATTCATTGCATCGCTCAGTGGCTAGGATCCCATCATCTCTCCCAGAATTATAAAGGAACATCAAAATTTCATTCCACTCAACACTCATGCCTGCATGAACTCCTCTAAGATAAATTAGCATGGATTTTAAATCCATACCTTCATGTTGTTTCTTAAGCTTCAAGCTCATGGTCTCGAGCATCACAAGTGTTACAATGAAAGCATCTCTCTTATGCCTAAGATATGCTTCTTTCTCTTGGATAGAAGCGTCAGCATCAAGATTGTAACACCCCCTGATCTGGAGTGTCACTGTAACAGTAACTACCAGTAACTTATCAATTTACCATATTTAACATTAATACTTAAACAAATTCACTTTCAATATTCATATACGAAAACACCAAAAGCCTAAAATATGTAATTAACTACAGTAGTTATAACTTCAGATATTATTGAAATAAAATTCTCACTTCGCAAAATAACTAATACATGCCATTATTTTACAAACCAAAATTTTACATGAAATTTTTAATCCACCTTGAGTCTTGTCCTTTTTGAATTCTTCAAGCTGATCCACTTATATCCCTTCGGCCCACACTATCTATAGAGCTTTTAAATCTACGTGTAAAAAACAACTACACGCTAAGTAATTTGCTTAGTGGTGTACACTAATTCCGATTTCATTAAAACACAAAAATACCATTTATATTATTAAATAAAATTATGAAAACACATTTCAAAATTTCAATATACATATTCAAACATATAAAACTCATCTTCAATATTTTTCTTATAACCATAAACAATGATTGCCTGAAATAAACTAAGAAACATTAATGGTATTAGATATGGGGTTCGGAATTAAGCCCGAAGTCGAAGCTCCTAATAACGGCACAAAGCCTGAAGCCGAAGCTCCTAATAATGGCACAAGGCTAGAAGCTGAAGCACCTAATAATGGCACAAAGCTCAAAGTCAAAGCTCCTAGTATCAGTAATCATAGAATTGGCATTAAGCCCTGGAGACAAAGCTCCAATTGTTTGTATGGTACTGTCCCCCCTTTATTGGCGCCAATCTACTCAGACCCATTTTCTACTAGTTTAATAAGGGAAATAATCAAATTAAAATTTTATAAATTCTAGTAAAAATCATGAAACATAAATTGACTGAAATTCAGTAATTAAGGAACATAAATCCTTAATTTTTACATAATAAATTCAATTAAACACATTAAAATTATCATTCATGTTTTTTAGAAACATCAAATTTCATGACCTGACTTCCCTTGCATTTTTCTCCATTAAAACATCTTCAAATCGACAAAGTTAATTCTTAAAATTCCTAGCCATATGTCTTAACTTTTCAATGCCATAAGAATCAAAGAAATTCATTTAGCATAGATCATATTAAACTCAAAATACTAAATAATGTGCAAACTGAAAAACTCCCAAAAATAGATTTCATGATTCAAATTCAAACGATAATTTCACATAGTAAATGAATGAAAACCAAATTGGTTCCTTCTAAACATATATAGTTCAATTTCTTTAGATGCCCATAGAATCAAGAATCACTCAAATCAAAGAAATATATCATGAGAAAACATTAAAACAAAAACAGAGGTATAATTTGGAAATTTTCCAGCAAAATCGAAAATTTGAAATTAGTGTACACAAACCTCTTTTAATCTCTTTAATAGCCCTCTTCAACCTCTTTCCCCTTTGATCTGTTTATATTAGCTTCCTCTAAAAAATCATAATTAATTCCATTAGAATACTACTTAAATATAGCTTTAAATACCTTAAATATGCTTAATCTATCATGATCTTTACTAATGAAACATTAATTTCACTTACCCCCAATTCGGTTTACTGTTCATCAAGAACTTAGAATATGAAATTCTCTTCTCCTAGCCTTGATTTATAGAAATTGATGATGATAGATGGCTTAGAGATCAATGTCTAACAAGAATTCGAAGTCGAAACCAAGAAATCGAAAGTTTTTACATTATGGAGTTGTTATGAGATGATGAAGAAGAAGGAAGAAAAAGAAGATGAAGATGAAGATGAAGAAGATGTAGGAGGTAAGTTTAAATAAAAAAATATCTTAATGGTTAAAATGCCATTAAGTCCCTAGTCAACTTATTTATTAATTATAACATCTTTTCTTGATTAATTTAAACCACTTTCTCGTATTTCACTTCTGTAAAAGAATAACATATACATCTAATTATAAGCTTCCATAATAGCTTATATATTCTTTCTTACATGAATTATAATTATAGAATTTTTCAATCTCATGATGCATAGTTACGAGTCAAAGTTTGATTGAGGTCAAACTTCACTCCATTTGGCTATTAACGAACTTTAACCTTTTCTTTTCATTCCTTTAATATTGTAACAATATAGCGATATCAAAATTTAGAAATTTTGGGTGTTTCAATTCTCTCCCACTTAAGAATTTTCATCCCGAAAATTACCAGAAGTAAATAGTTGTGGATACTAAGTTCTTATTGTTTCCTCTGGTTCCTAAGTTGCTTCTTCAATTTTATGATTTCTCCATAATACCTTCACTAATGGAATAGATTTTTTTCTTAGTTGTTTAACTTCTTTCACCAGTATTTGCATCGGTTCTTCTTCATATGTCAAGTCAGGATCAATGTTAACCACATCCGGTGATAAGATGTGTGAAGGATATGACCTGTATCTTATATGCATGGAAACATGGAACACGTTGTGAATCTTGTCAAGAGATGGTGGTAAGGCCAATCGATAAGCTACTGACCCAATTATCTCAATCACTTCATAAGGGCCAATAAATCTCGGGCTGAGTGTGCCTCTTTTCCCAAATCATAGAACTTTCCTCCATGGTGATACTTTAAGGAATACTTTTTCTCCGACTTCATATGTGATATCTTTCCTCAGCACAAGACTTTTATCTATCAACCGCAGCCTTCAATCTTTCTTGAATAAGTTTCACTTTTTCTTTTATCTCCTCAATCAAATCCACACCCACGATCTTGTTTTCTCTAAGCTCGTTCCAGCATAATAGAGTTCAACATTTTCTTCCATATAGTGCTTCTTTGATGTGTTGTAGTAAGACTGGTTGAACTTTAAATTCTGCAGCTATGGCTCCATCTTCCGTAAAAGTCAATCTTGTGTTCATAACCTTAAGTGCCATCATTATCTTCCTATTGAGAGCATCTACTACAATATTAGCCTTTCCTAAGTGATAATCAATAACGCAATCATAATCTTTAATGAATTCAATCCACTATCGTTGCCTCAAATTTAACTCCTTTTGTTATGGAAAATACTTCAAACTATTGTGGTTAGTGAAGATATAACACTTCTCTTCACAAAGATAGTGTCGCCAAATTTTCAAAGTAAAGATGATTGCAGCCATATCCAAATCATGAGTCTAGTAATTCTTTACATGATTGTTTAATTATCTCGAACCATAGGAAATCACTTTCCCTTCTTGCATCAAGACAGATCCATGACCATTATGTGATGCATCACTGTAGATTGTATAATCTTTTCTCGATTCTGATTGTGCAAGTATCGGTGCTTTAGTCAACATGGTCTTTAATTTCTCAAAAGTAGCTTGACATTTTTCATTCCACTCGAACTTTGCATTTTTTTGAAGTAGTTTTGTCAAGGGGGCAGCAATTACTGAACATCTTTTTAGAATCTCTTGTAGTACCCTGCTAATCCAAGAAAACTTCGAACTTTAGTAGGGTTCTTGGGTGGTTTCCATTCCACAATGGCTTCTATATTTTTAGGATCCACTTTAATTCCTTCTTTTGAAACAATGTGTCCTAAGAAGGAAACTTCTTCAAGCCAAAACTCACACTTACGAAATTTAGCATAAAGCAATTCTCCTTCAAAGTTTGAAAAACTATCCGTAGATATTGATCATGTTCTTCCTTTGTTTTTGAATACACCAGAATATCATCAATGAAAACCACTACAGACTTGTCTAAGTATGAGTAAAAGACACGATTCATAAGGTCCATAAATGCTGCTGGTGCATTCATAAGACCAAATGGCATCACTAAAAATTCATAATGTTCATATCTGGTTCTGAATGTAATTTTTGGAATGTCTTCTTCTTTCACTCTCATTTGATGGTAGCCTGACCTTAAATCAATCTTGGAGAAGTATTTGCACCCTTAAGTTTATCAAACAAGTCATCGATTCTTGGTAACAGATACTTGTTCTTCACTGTCAATTTATCCAAATCTCAATAATCAATGCATAATCGAAGTGAGCCATCCTTCTTCAAGCTCATGGTCTCAAGAAATTCAAGTGTTATAATGAAAGCATCTCTCTTGTGCCTAAGATATGCTTCTTTCTCTTAGATAGAAGCGTCAGCATCAGGATTGTAACACCCCCTGATCGGGAAGTGTTACGGTAACAGTAAATATCAGTAACTTATCAATTTACCATATTTCACATTAATTATTAAACATATTCACTTTCAATATTCATATACGAAAACTCCAAAAGGCTAAAATATGTAAATACCTACAATAGTTATAACTCCAGATATTATCGAAATAAAATTGTCACTCCTCACACTAACTAGTATATGCCATTATTTTAAAAATCAAAATGTTAAATGAAATTTTTAATCCACCTTGAGTCTTTTCCTTTTTGAATTCTTCAAGCTGATCCACTTATATCCCTTCGGTCCACACTATCTACAGAGCTTCTAAATCTGCATGTAGAAAACAACTACACGCTAAGCAACTTGCTTAGTGGTGTACACTAATTCCGATTTCATAGAATTTAAACACAAAAATACCGTTTATATGATTAAATAAAATCATGAAAATACATTTAAAAATTTCAATAGACGTATTCAAACATATAAAACTCATGTTCAATATTTTTCTTATAACCATAAATAATAATTGCCCAAAATAAACTAAGCTTCATTAGATACGAGGGTTGGCATTAAGCCTGAAGCCGAAGCTCCTAATAACGGTACAAAGCCCAAATCTAAAGCTCCTAATAATGGCACAAGGCTCGATGTCGAAGCTCCTAATAATGGCACAAAGCTTAAAGTTGAAGCTCCTAATATCAATAATCACAGAATTGGCACTAAGCCCCGGAAACAAAGCTCCAATTGTATGTACAGTACTGTACCCCCTTTATTGGTGCCAATCTACCCGGACCCATTTTCTACTAGTTTACTAAGGGTAATAATCAAGTTAAAATCTTATAAATTCTAGTAAAAATATTAAACACAATAAATCCGTAATTTTTACACAATAAATTTAATTAAACACGTTAAAGTTATCATTCATGTTTTTCTGAAACTTTAGATTTCATGACCTGACTTCCCCTCCAATTTTCTCCATTAAAATGTCATCAAATTAACAAAGTTAATTCTTAAAATACCTAGCCATATGTCTTAAATTTTGAATTCCATAAGAATCATAGAAATCCATTCAGTATAGATCAAATTAAACTCAAAACATTGAACAGTGTGCAAATTGAAAAACTCCCAAAAATAGATTTCATGATTAAACTTCAAATGACAATTTCACATAGTAAATGAACAAAAATCAAATTGGTTCCTTCTAAACATATTTAGTTTAGTTTCTTTAGATGCCTATAGAATTAAGAATCACTCAAATTAGAGCAATATAACATGAGAAAACATTAAAACAAAAATAGAGGTATAATCTAGAAATTTTCGAACAAAACAAAAAATTCAAAATTAGAGTACACAAACCTCTTTTAAGCTCTTTAATAGCCCTCTTCAACATTTTTCCCCTTTAATCTATTTGTATTAGCTTCCTCTATAAAATCATAATTAATTCTATCAAAATACTACTTCAATATACCTTCAAATACCTTAAATATGCTTAATCTATCATGATCTATACTAATGAAACCTTAATTTCACTTACCCCCAGTTTAGTTTACTATTCATCAAGAACTTAGAATTTGTAATTCTCTTCTCCTAACCTTGATTTATTGAAATTGATGATGATAGATGGCTTAGTGATCAATTTCTAACAAGAATTCGAAGTCGAAACAAAGAAATCGGAAGTTTTTAGATTTTGGAGTTTTTATGAGATGATGAAGAAGAAGGAAGAAAACGAAGATGAAGATTAAGATGAAGAAGATGCAGGAGGTATGTTTAAATAAAAAAATATCATAATGTTTAAAATACCATTAAGTCCCTAGTCAACTTATTTATTAATTATAACATCCTTTCTCTATTAATTTTAACCACTTTCTCGTATTTCACTTCTGTAAAAGAATGGCATATACATCTAATTATAAGCTTCCATAATAGCTTATATATTCTTTCTTACATGAATAATAATTATAGAAATTTTCGATCTCAAGATGCATAGTCACGGGTCAACGTTTGACTGCGGTCAAACTTCGCTCCATTTGGCTATAACCGAACTTTAACCTCTTCTTTTCATTCCTTTAATAAAGTAATAATATACTGATATTAAAATTTAGAAATTTTAGGGTGTTAAAAGGATTGACTTTTTCCAGATTATCTAAGATAGAATCCATGTGGCTTCTCTCAAGTTCCTTTCTAATAACTTTGAACCAGTCGTCAAAATTGATCCCTGTTAGTTTGGTGTCATGTATTGGGCAAATGTTTACATTTGGATTCATTGTTCAACCAAGATATAAGGTAGAATTTATTTAGACATTATCATATGTACATGCATTTAATATAAGGTCTTTAATTAAACACATAATTTCCTACTATTTTATAGACATTTAAATAGCCCCTTCTATTCAAATTCACGAAATCATGTTAAACCAATTTTCCTTAGTAGGTAGCATCCATAGCTACTCATCATGACCCCACTATAGCAAGTCAAGTCATTAAATTATAACCATGGTTGGAATCCATCCATTTGCATCTCTTGCAATTGCTAATCTATTTGAGTTCTCTTTCTCGAGATGTGTGCACCCAATTGTACAACTCCTCAAAAGTAAAGATTAATTATTTTTAGGAAACTTATTTAATAGATTAGGCAGGCAGTTACATCCCCCAAGGTTTTGTAAATTTTAATCTTTACTTTTCTGCATTTATTTACAGCTTCATGTATGAATTTATTACTTTTTAAATATATGTGAATCATGCATAATAACTAAAAAATGACATAAGTTCGAATATGTGCAATTAAGAAATAAGATTTTCTGTAGATATAATTTAATGTGATCTAATAAGAAATAAGCAACTTATCTCGAACCCAAATCTCTATGGCTTAGTGGATGATAAGTATTGTCTTATTTGTTCATACTACAAATTGGGAATAGGGATGACAATGGGCCAGGTTTGAATAGATCCAGTTTATATCCATTTTGAAAAGTAGATCCAGATCCTCTCTAGATCTATTGGATTTATAGCTTTAATATCCGGATTCAATGAATCTTGGTCTAAAATGAATCATTATTGTTAATATTAACTAATTAAATTTTTATCAAAAATAAAAACTTAAAATTTTTAAATTTCATCTTCACAACTCATATTCTCTCATTTTTCTAAAATTTTAGAATTTATCAAATCTTACGTAACCATGCCTAGGATATATTTTCTAGTTAGTATCTCACATTTAGGTTTTAGTTATAAACCTAAGTATGTTAATGTTTTGACGATGAAAAACCAATCATTGAAAATATTTGTGAATCTTTAATTTATTTTGTGCCATAAGTATTTAATGCTTAGTTTATTTTAAAGCACTAAACATTTAGTTCTAGCCTAAGATCATATTTATTCCATTGAGCATTATATAATATATATATATATCCCTTATTTAGACCATTATATAATAAATATCCCTTATCCACTCAAGATCCATTAGCCTAAGATCTATAACGGGGTTCTCACATCCATCTACCAAATCTCACAATCATAATGAACAATTATGGCATGGAGTATTCTAATAGACTTTAGAATGACCACTAGTGAAAATGTTTCATGATAATTAATACCTTCTTCATGAATATAATCATTTGCAACCAGCCTTGCCTTATAGGTAATTACAAAATAATCCATGTTAGTTTTCTTTTGAAAACCCACTTGCCTCTTTTGGGCTTAATCCCACTAGGAGCATCAACCAAGTTCCAGACTTGATTTTCGTACATGGAATACAACTCTAACTTCATGGCTATAAAGCATTTGTCAAGATCTAAGGCTTCTACTATTTCCTTGTAAGTCTTAGGCTCCTCATCTCTCATGAGAAGATGTGCTTATCATTAGTGATAAAATAGCAATATTTTTCAAGAATGATTAGAGCCCTACCAGACCTACGTAATGTCGATGTTATAATAGGTTGTTACATGCTTACACTTTCTTGTGTAACAGGTGTAGGATAAATCAGTTGATTTTTTATTTGATCTTCTTGAGTATCCAACTCCATATTGCTCCCACTATAATTTACAAGTATGTGTTCCTTCTCGAGGAACTAAGCATTCCTAGAAAAAAGTACCTTTTGTTCCTTAGGATCGTAAAAGGTGTAATCCATAGTCTTCATAGGGTAACAAACAAATGGACAACCATTGTTGGAACCTATCCATTTGAGTTCTCTTTCTCTAGACGTACGTACCCAATTGTATAACTCCTCAAATGCATCTCTAATATGGTATTAGGTCTAATGATATGTACAACTAACCTAGTTCGGTTAAGGCTTTAACCTCATCTAGTCTCATCAAACACATATTAAGGGAAGCAATGTTGTATATGTTCTTACATCTGTTAATAAGGTTCATATCAGAACTTATGATAGGAAGACTATTTATTACCTTAATATTGGTACAAGGACTTCATTGGTGTAGCTGGTCTTGCCATAGTCTAGGACTTAATGATGATTATGATTATGATATCTATAAAACCTGGCTATTGGGTATTATTAATCTAAGGGATCATGCTCAAGACTGGTACAACGTAGTCTTTCCATTATGCCAAGATTCCACCCAGCATGAAAAATAAACAATGTCCATGTTTAAGTAAAATTGTAAAATAATATGGAGAATTCAATTCCCATAATAGAAATCAACTAAGTCATAAATGTCCCTTTGGTACGTTGAACCTAATACCAAAGGAGATATCCAGGCAGGAGAAGCCCCCTTAAAGTAAATGAGCAACCAAGTCTAATCTTTGCCAAAGTAACCACGGGTACTTAGATTTGATATACCATAGAAATTTATGATTTAAGGATTTTGTTCTTTTAATCAAGTGAAGCACTAGACGACCATCAAATTACAGCATTTACACGTGTTGTAAAACATTGTTAATTTATAATAATCATCTACGTAAAGTTTGAGTAAAACCTTAATCTAGTTACCACAGCATTTTCTGTAACAGGAATTGAAACCTAAGTCATGTAAAGAATACTTTAATCCATTCATAGAAAATCACTTTTTCAGTATATTATAATCAATCATCCACAGCATAAGGTAGTCTTTGTTACAACTACTAGTTAATTTATATAGGTAATAAAAATGCAAACTAGCATGGTAGAATTTCAAAACATAAAATTAACCTAAAAGGAAATCCTAAGCATGACATGATTGATATAATCATAATTGAAAAATTCCATAGATGCATTAAGTCTAAAAACACTTATTAAAAGAGATCTACAATCTATGTATAAAGCATTACCAGTTGATGTGTGCCTTTCCCTTGCTACAACAAAGTGATCACCTAAACCAGTTAGATAGAACTCCTTTAGCACTAGCCTCTAAAATAGGAAAACCTATAAAAATAGTCCACACAAACCCAACACACCAATACCTCCTTTAAAGGGAGAACTTGTAAATCAACCTGAAACTAATATGAAAGCTCTTTTCCAATATGGGAATAGGCCTTCAAAAAGAATCTCATAGATATAAGAGAAACTCCCGGTGGATATCAAAATAAGTGGCAAGAAAAGTGTCGAGTTCAGAAGAGAAAGCCAAACTGAAGTTTATTCAAAAGGAGGAGTGGTTTCTTTTATAGGGAGAAGGGGATAAAAATTGCTCCCCATTTAGCAATGTGGGATGGAGATTTCCCAATTTCACATGCACGTGAACCTTGTGGAGCCCCAAGCTCCATGGGTTGACTAGCACACACAACCCGATTTAATGGGCTATGCGTGCCTCAAAAGCCCTTTGCCTTGGCCCACAAGTGTGGGCTTGTGGGATTTCTCGCAAGCCTCGCTGGCAATGATGTTGGAGGCCTGCACTACAAGCCTACGCTACCAATGCCAAGTAGTGCTTGCGGCCGTGCAGACCCACAGTAATCACTAGCATTATTAGCGCATGTTGGTAGGCTGCAAGCACTACAAGTGCTCACGGGGCAGCCACGCAGGTTCCTTCCCGTGAAGAACCCATGTTCACGGGGCCCACTTTAAATGGGAAAAATCCCTTACTACACATTTTTCCCTAGTCCCTCCTTCAAAATGGTTAACTAGTTCGACCATTTAATGATCCATCTAACTATACTTAATTACCCTTCTATTCTCAGTATAGACTAGTCTATACGTTCTTTATTTTTTCCCCCAAAGGTCCAATGTGTGTGGCTTCATAGGATCCCAAAGTATAGAGCCACTACAGGTTAACCTAAACTTGGTTTCCCATATGAGAACCTTTAGGTTCAATGCTCCATATTAATATGGAATTGAATAACTATAGATGATGATGTCTAATTTTTAGCAAAGGCATATAATCCCCTGATACCCGCAATATCATGTGCTTGTAACTTTTTCCAGTTTTGCAGTAGTAACCAAGACAACACACTCCTTCCATCATGTTAAGTACTAGCCAAATTTACTGAACTTATATAAAGTGTTAGCTCATGTAAGAGTTGTAGCTATCCTGAAGTTAGACTTATTCATGAAGACCACCACTCACCTTTATGTACTCATATTGACTAGAAACCAATTCTATAAATCTCATTCTTTGATCAGAGGTGCATGAGTGTGTTACTTCCATGAGAGGCCTTAAGGTATAGCTCTTATTATATCACTATATTAGGAGTGATGGATCCCATATTTACTACTCGGCTTACCAATGAATGGTCATCACATAGTCACCCTTATCATCCTGATAATAATGTATGCATGAGTATAACCAAAAGCATAACAACTTCCACAAAAGGCAACTAGTACATCAGGTCTAAGGATATTCATATTGCTACATCAATAAGACTTGACACTAACCTATGGATATAGTTATTTTCAAGTGTTAGTTTTATAGTGGTCTCAAATCTATTACACGAATACATTCATGTTTTAACTCATTATACCACCTTCAACTTATGAGGTCAGCTTCTTGAATCCAATCCAAGGAGTATGCTTAGACATGCTAGTCTCTCTACTTCATTGATATTAAATCTCAACAAATTATGACTAGGGATATTTAGACTTTTCCATAATTGCACGTATGTACATCTCTCACTCTACATAGCTCCCATTATGTCCTTGCACTTTCACGCTATTAAATATTCACAAACTTTGTTTTATTATATCATCGAATATGTATATATACATATATATACATAATACTAGTGAGATACATAAATAGAAAATATCATTAATATTTAACAAAGGTGCCTTGTTATTGATAAATAAAACTATATGTATGTTAGTGACTAATTAATATATATCACCCTGATTGTCTCTAGGGTATACATCATGTCTAAGAGTTTTTGGGTAGTGGTTTTGATGATTGAATAGAACTTCTTGGGACCTCATTCTCATAGTCACTAACCTGTAGGGAAGGAAGACTCTTCTTTGCTTTGAGCTTTCTGGTTAGCTCTTCAAGAGTTAGTGATTTTTTCTTCTTAGTAGCTTCCTTAGCTTGATTAACTACTCTATTGATAGAAGTAGAAGACCTTGTTCTATAGCTTTCCTTCAAGCTATTGTACATGGCCTTGGCTAAGTCCTCCTCTTCTGGCCTCTTGGTAGCTTCCTCCTCTGCCTTCTTTTTAGCTTCTTCAAACATAACTTTATGGCTACAGTCAAGGCTTTAGAGGCTCTACTCTTCTTAGCCCCCATATTCTTCTTCTCTACAGACTTTTTTGCACTTCTCTTTCTCTTTCTAAGGCTGGATATTGGCATCCTATCCTCCTTTGAGTTTTTGTTAGAGGAGAGGTAGCTTTAGTAGGAGCTCCAAATTGAGAATTTCAATTAAGTACAACCTTCTTCATAATAAACTTATTTCCGTATCCTTCATATTCCTCGCCAAGTGTTTTCCTTTGTCTTTCTTGTTTCTTTCCAAATGGTTCCCCTTTTTAATCCTATTCCTCTCCAAATGCTCCCTTATGATGTATACAGGCTTGAGCAATTTGATTTACTACTACAATAACTTCCTTCACTTAGGGATAAATTGTAGTGGATATTGGGCACTTCTATTGTGGAATTTCCTTCTTAGTGAGCACAAGTTTTCTCTTCCTCTTGGGTTTAACCACTTATACAATCTCTGTCTTGGCCTGTCTTCTATATCTAGTCTTCCCAAACTTCTTTCTCTACTGATTTACCACTTTCTTATCTTCATCCTTCTTCAGAGCTTCCTTTCTATCCTAGCTCTTTATCTATTCTAGTTCATCAAAGTTCTTCTGGCTTATTTTGGGTAAGTTACTCCTTTGAGAGTCCTCAAATAGATCTGGCAATAGTTGAATCTTTGTGATTAGACTACCCATCATGTAGTTATGAGTCTTGATGTGGTGGATGATAAATATCCCCCAATTTACATTAATCTTTTCAACCGGATGGTACACTACACACTTCTCGTAAGTAGTGGACTCGTTGAGAGTATAAATCTTCTGGAGAAATACCCTAGACATGGCTTACTAGGCTTTTCTTGCAGTCTCTGGCCAGTGGGTTAATTTGTGAGGACCAAACTACCCTTTTGGGTTATATGTTAGCCTTTGTTCTCTAGTGAGATTCTTCTCACACCCAGGTCTCAACTTAGCACCAAAGTTGTTGAATCCCAAAAGACTTGAGAGAAAGGAAAGGGTAATAGTCATTGTGTACCCATCTATTATTATCTCCAACTAATCTTCATTTTAAGAGTCCACCCTTAAGTTATCATAAAAATGCTAACAACTTCATTGAACGTCAATTCTTAGGTTGATATCTAATTCCATATTTGTGGTGGTCAAGAAGGAAATTGAAAGGTTCAAAGTCAAATCACTAATCATCTGAAATGGTTAGTTGATGGAAGATTTTTTTTATGTTTTTGAAGTAGAATAAACCCTATTATACTTAGTGGGTTTCATTTTAAGGATCAAAATTTTCTAGGTTGTAGCCTTTTTAGAGAAGTAGAGATTAGGTTAAGATAATTTGCTACAAAGAAGACTTATGAAATTTTGAGAGTTGTAAAAATTAAAGAGGAAAGGTTATAGCTGGTTTTATAAGAAGGAGGGATAAAGAGGAATCTTCCAAATTCCTAAGAGGATAGTTAATGGTGTTAAAGATTTACCATCCAAAACTATTTTATGTTCATGGCATTTATCATGGTAGAATGTGGAGGGTTAAAAGCAACTTCCGCCTTCAATTTCACGCATCATTTTCCCTATTTTTTCAAATTTTGAAACTACTATGTCATTAATTCTCTCTATGTGAGAAGGATGTTGTTTAGCATATTAAGAGGCTTAGGACTTAATAGAGGTTATAAGAAACTTTGCTTTTGAGAATTCAAAGTGGATTGCTCATTCCAATAACTTCCCTTAGCTTGTTGAATTGATCTTTACTCGAAGGCTTGGTAAAGATGTCTGCTCTTTGATCACTAGTAGGGAAATAGATGAGTTTGTAATCTTTCATTCACACTTGATTTCTGATAAAATGATGTCTTACATTAATATGTTTCATCTTGCTAGTTGAACTATTTTCTTTTATAGATAAATAGCACTCTTGTTTTCACATAATAATTTAATTCAACTGGTCTTGATCCCGTAATCTTCAAGTTGTAGTTTGGCCCATTGAACTTGAGCAATAGAGCTGCCTACAGCCATATACTCAACTTCAGTTGTAGATAGTGCTACTGAAGTCTGGTTATTGCTATACCAAAAGACAATGCAATCATGAAGAAAGTGAAATGTTCCTATGGTGCTCTTTCATTCCAGTTGGTCTCTTTTGTAGTCAACATCAATGAAGCCTTTGAGAGTGAAATCTTCATTGTTTGGATGTCATTATCCAAAATTAGTAGTTCCAATGAGATATCTCAAAATCCTTTTAACTATAGATAGGTGTTCTTCCTTTGGATCTGACTAAGATATGGCATAGTAGCATACTACATAATGTATGTCTGATCTGCTAGCTGTTAGATATGAAAATGAACCAATGATTCCTCGATAAAGCTTCTGCTCTATAGACTTGCCCGTGAGTTCTTGAAAAGAATAGCATCAGAGGCTTTTAGGGTTGATATTGGTTTGGATTGATCCATGTTGATGTTCTTCATAACCTCCTTGGCATATTTGGCTTGACATATTAATATACTATCCTAGCTCTGCTTGATTTGAAGACTAAGAAAGAACGTTAGCTCTCCCATCATGGAGCGTTGAACTCTTTACAAAGCTTGTCACTAGTGGATCCGAAGATGATGTCATCTAAATAGGTTTGCATAAGCAAAATGTCTTTGTCTTTCCTTCTTAATAAAAGAGTTGTGTTTGTTTTACATCTAATGTATCCTTTGGTGATATGAAAGCTTATTTGTCTTTCACACAAAGCTCGAAAAGCTTACTTCAATCTAGAAAGAGCATTCTTCAACTTACAATATGTGATTGGGATCCTTTGAGTCTTCAAATCCAGGTGGTTTCTTTACATAGATGTGAGCACAAGATTGATGGTCCCTCTTACAAAGTGATGGTGAGAAATATTTTTACTTACTCTCTAGTTCCACTGATCCACATCAAGGTTACGAGACATTCAGATGTGAACTAAAGGCTTTTTAGAAACCCAAACCATTCAAACTGACCCTTCCAAACCATCAAACAGTTCAAAAACCACCAAAAAAACCACAAAAATAAAAAAAAATAAAAAAAGGACCCTTTCCATTATGCCCCGGCCAAATTGGCAGAAGACTGGATCAGTACTAACTCCAGGTTTGTACAGTTTGCCTAGTGGACCAGTCTTAGTTGTCTAGACAATTCTAACGTGGTCATTATAAGGACAGACTAGCGTCAACCTTACCCAAGTGGCAAGGTTGGTTCCGGTTGACTTTTTCAGCATGATTTTTAATCCTGTTTCAAATTTTACCCCTAACTGTAATCTTTTTTTACCTCTTTTAACTACCACAATGTAAGCCTAAAAATTAGGTTTTGTGAAAGACTTTTGATCTTTTTCCATGCTTATGAACTTTTTCCACTTTTAGTTTTTCAAAGAGAGATTAGAGGGAGAACTTTTTAATAGTTTTTAGAGAAAAGTTGTGGATAGATCTCCACTTGCAATTTTCCTACATTTTTCTCCCAAAATCCTCCTTTTTTCTTATGTTTTGAGAGTTAGAGAATCAAATCTAGCTCTCAGGTTTCTGATTCCCTCATAAAAATCCACACTTCGTCACTTTTTCTTCAAAAAATCAAAGGCTTTGAGGTTCTCTTCTCGTTATTTTCTGGTTCCTAAAGTCGTAGATTCACATCGAAGGGGTATGATTTGAGCTTTTGGAGACTCTTGGTAGTTGTTTGTGCTTTTTTCCATTTTTACAAGTTTTTGTTTGGGGTTGTCGTAGGTAGCAGACTAGTATATCTAGTCAGACATGTACAAGACCACCCTAGGGGCGATACCAATCTATTGACAAAGCTAAGGGTTTAGTATCGGACCCTATGGAGGAACGGTCCTGGCCTGACCCGACCAGTCCCCCCTCTCATTAGAGAAGGTGGCTGGTCTATAGCACCAAACCGGTATCTACCCCTTATCGGGGCTGGTCATGATCAGTTAGGGGGTACTGGTCTAGCACTGAACAAACCCCCTCTAGTTCATATTCTTTAGCCTAATTTTGTTATTTTCTTACGGCTTTAGGGTCCCACATAATGGGAAACAAATTTTCCCCGAAATAATAAAATTTGGTAATAAATCGAGTCTGAAATTAATTATTTTCAAATAAAATCACACTTGGAATCTGTATTCTCAACTTTGTAATCCATAAAATCTCGATTTCCCTAGTCTAACTTATGATACTAACTGCGTCTTGTTATGTACACTAACTATATGCCATGATATATATCTTGTGCTAATCTTTGTGGATGCAGGTAGATTTAAGTTAGATGAATGTAACGATTTATTTTCCTTTCGCTATCACACTTCGTAAATAAATTGTATTTGTAGATCAATTTTATTAAGGGCTATTTGTATATTCCTTCATGTTTTTATTATTATTTACCTTACCCCCTTAGGTTAGAAGCCTTGTATCTTTCCTTAATTTTTCTATCACTTTATTATTTGTCACTTTCTTCTTGTGTGTGATAAAAATGCTAACATAAATAAAAAATGGCTAGAAATTAATTGAAATATCTTCATGGTGGTGAATTGCTTGTAATATTAACTCAAATAACAACGAAGTAGGCATTCATCTAGATCCGAGTCTTTGTACTACAGTACACTTTAGGCTTAACAGGTCTAAGCTGTACCAAATTTCCGGGGATAGCTGATCCAGGTGGCAACTTCATAACGTATTCTAGAGATTTAGGCCTCATATCTTTCCAAAACTTTTATTTACTCCCGAGTAAAACCCCATGCCCCATATCATGGGGTTGGTGCCTTGTGGAGAATGCATAGGTAGGAAAACATCATCCGCCAGCAATGGCGACTTCACTAGGGATCATTCTTCTTTTTCAGCCTAAAAGTTTGAAAGACTTTGATGAGTACAAAAAAGTCATTAAATGAGTTTATCAACCTCTAAAATATTTCACCAAAAGCATAAGTATTAGATGGATTAGCATTAAGGTTAGGGTTCAAAACTTTTGGCGTGAAGCCGTGAAAGTATCACTTATGACCCCATGTGATTGAGGATACCTAGTGAGTGATTCACTTGTTGACATATTGCATGGACCTCCCTCATTCGCACCTATTTGGGTAGATGCTTAGAGTGTATCATAATATAACAAGAGCCTTCTACATCAATAACCCTTGTGACAGAATTCATATAGCGTTGCCATAATAACTTCCCTTAGGATGTACCAAAATGTCTCTATGTTATTTATGTAGGTTAGCTCGTTGGCATCCTTATGGTGTCAAAATGATTAAAGATTAGATTTAAAAGCAGTACCCTTTATTCCATTAGAAGCATATAGTTCGAAGAATTGTTATTGCATGGATGCTACGGCTATGTGTTTAATCACTTTCCATCCATTTCATATGCATATAAAATCAACATTTCACACCATGTACATCACACTAATCACATTCTTTTGTGTAGTCATCAACTCTCACACACCCTAAATATTTTATTAGTTTAAGGTTTTGAAACACTCATGAAGTTATTAGACATGATGTATGCCCTAGAGGTAATTAGAGCGATATATCTTAATTAGTTATGATGTACAAATAGTTTTAGATTATTATTACTAATAATAATAAAGGAATCATTGTTATTTATTAGTGTTTGTTTAATTTTATGTATCTTGATGGTCTCATATCTATGTGGTATTATATATATGCACATTGATAAGACAAAGTCCGTGACTACTTCATAGCGTGAAAGTACGAAGACATAGCGGGATCTATGTGGTGTGAGAACTGGACATACGTGTTACTATGAATAGTCTAAATATCCCTAGTCATAGTTTCATTGAGACTAGACATCAATGAAGCAGACAAACTAGCATCTGTAGGCTTACTCCTTGGATTAGATCCAAGCAGCTGATCTTACGAGCTGAAGGTGGTACCTTGAGTTAACACATGAATGTATTTGGGGTAATACATTGGAGATTGCAACAAGACAAACACTCGAAAATAACTATATCCATACGTTGGTGTCATGTCTTATTGCATTAGCAGTACAAGTATCCTCGAACCTGAGGTATTTGTTACCTTGTGTAGGAGTTTCTATACTTTGGGTCATACTTATTCATACCCTGGCAATTAAGATGATACAGGTGATTACGGGTATATTGATGGTCACTCGTTGGTAAACCGAGAAGTCAAGATGGGATCCATCGCTCCTGATATTATGATACAATGGGAGATGTACCTTAAGACCTCTTATTGAAGAGACACACTCATAAATATCTAATCATAGTATAAGATTGATAGAACAGGTTTCTAGTCAATCTTGATACACTATGGTGAGTGGTGTTCTTCATGAACAAGTTTAATTCCAGTATAACTATGTCTATCACATGGGTTGACACTTAACCTGGGCTCAATAAACTAGATGATACTTAACCTGATGGAAGGAGTGTATTGTATTGGTTACTATTGAAAAAACCAGATCAAGTCACAACCATGTGACATTCCGAGTTATCGGGGGATCATACGTCTTTGCTAGAAAGCCCATTTGATCATATAGAGTTATCCGGTTCCATATCAACCTAGAAAACTGAGCCTAAAGGTTCCTGGATGGGAAGCCAAGTTTAGGTTAACCTCTTGCAGCTCTATTTTTTGGGATATTAATGAGGTCACAAACTTTTGATCTTTATTGGAGTAAGTAAAGAACCTATAGAATGGGTCTATTTCGAGAATATTAAGGATGCCGAAATCGTTGGATAGATTATTAATTGGTTGGACCTGGTTATTTATTAAAAGGATTAAGGAGAATTATAGGAAAAACTTTACGGAGCGTAGCAAGGGATTTTTCCCATTAAAAGCGGGCCCCACGAACACGGGTTGTTCATGGGTGGGGCCTGCACTACTACCCAGCAAGTAAAATTTTCTCACCAGCTACTAGCATGCATCGGTACTAAGCCAGTGCACGCTAGCGGGTAGTAGACCTGTTAGAGGCCCGCAAGGTGGGCTTGTGGGCAAGGTAAACCCATTAGGGCTTGCTTTGCATGCCACCACATACCTTGCATAAGCGGGCTGTGCGCATGGGTCAGCTTGCACGAAGTTGAAGCTTCGGGTACTGACCCGCGTGTGGGATGGGAGAAATTCACTCCCACATTGGTTTTTTTGGGGAGTTTTGAACTCCCCTCCCACTATAAATAGTGGCCTCCCTTCTCCTTTTTCTAGCACTTTGGCTCACCCTTCCCTTTTGAGTTTGACATCTTTTTCGCCTGATTTTTGGGAGATCCTCTAGGAGTTTCTCCAAATTCACAAGAATTCTTTAGAAGGCTTTTTTATTTTGAAGTTATCCTTCTCAGTTAATATTTTCAGGTTAGTCTTCGAGTGGTCTAGCAGTTGCAGTCTACCAACAGGTTCTTCCTCAATGAAAGTTTTGGTCGGTGAAGATCCATGTGGATCAATAATAGAGGCATCCTAGATTGGAGGCTAGTGCTATGTGATCACTTTCAATTTATTCTAAGGGAGCACCACACCAAAGGAAGGCACGCATCAACTGGTATTGCCATTAACTTAGATGCTAGGTTTCTTTTATAAGTTTTATAAACCTTTATGCAATCTATGGAACATTTCAACTTAGATTATATCAATCATGGTAAGCTTAGGAGATCCTTGAGGGACAATTTTAAGTTTTGAAATTCTACCTTGGAACTTTGCATGTTCAATTAATGTCTTGATTATCTAGCAGTGGCATCAGTGCCTGCCATATGCTATGCATGATTAATGATAATATGTTAAAATTGATATTTTCTATGAATTGATTAAAGTATGCTATGCATGACTTAGTTTTCAATTCCCATTATAGAAAATGATGTGATAATTAGATTAAGGTTTTGCTGAAACTTATTCTAGGTAATTATCATTTAAATTAACAATGTTTTACCACATGTGTAAATGCTTTAAATTGAGGGTCATCCGGTACTTTACTTAATTAAAGAATGAAATCTTTAAATCATAATTGTCTGTGGTATAATGAATCGATGTTCCCATGGTTATCTTGGTAAGGCTTGGACTTGGATGCTCATTCACTTTAAGGGGGCATCTCCTACCTAAAAATCTCCATCGGTATTAGGTTCAAATGTACCCAAGGGACTTTTATGACTTAGTTTATTTCTAATATGTGAATTGGATTTTGCATATGGTTTTACAAACATGGTTTAAGTTGTTAAATGAAAACTTATAGACAAAGGTGCAAGAATTTAAACATGGACCTTGTTTATTTTGTATGCTATGTGAAGTCTTGGCATAATGGAATGATTATGATTTACCAGTTTTTAGCATGTTCCTTAGATTAATAATTGCAATTAGCTCAGAGTTATTATTATAATAATCATATCCATCGTATAAGACCTAGATTAGGGCGAGACTAGTTGCATCAATAAAATTCCTACAACAATATTAAGGCAGTAGATTGTCTTCCCGTCATAAGTCGTGATACGAACCTTATTAATGGATGTATGGACATGTACAACATGCTTTTCCATAACATGTGTTTGGTCATGAGACTATTGTACCCCTAAGTCACCTATCTCTTTTTGACACCTCTAAAGCGGCATGCCTCCCAGGTTCATGTACGTCCAATTTGATTTTAATTGAACCGGTTATTTGAACTTTTGAATAATTTGAATTTTGAACATGAAATGTAGAAATATAAATGTCATGAAATTATATCTAGACTTGAATATGCGTGGAAATATATCAAAAAATGCACGTGGACATTAAAATTATGCAAAAAAACTAACATGTCTCAGTACCGGTCTAATACGTTGGGACCGATCCTATTTACATTGATATTAGTGTACCGCATTGGGTTATTACAGGCCGCTTAGGCTGGACCTACCCTATCTGATATCTAAGAGAATAGTGCCAATACCAGCACTATCCTCGAGGGGAGGGCACGACTTGATAAAGGGTCAGTATAGATGCCCTACCCTCGGGAACATGAAAATGCTAAACGGGACCTCATAATGTAATTTTTAACTAAAAATTGAGGTAAAGTGAAATGTTTTGAACAAGATTTAACTTTTTATTAAAGTTAAAGTAATTAATTTAAATTAAACATGAAATTGTAATCAAATTAAATTTGAAGGAGGCCTAATTCTAAATAAATTAATTAATTTACTTAAATAAATTTATTTTATTTTGTTTACATTTCATGAATTATTGCAATACTTAATGCAATCCTAAGAATGAAATGAATGTAAAACTTATCATGATTTAATGTGAACTCTGTATTCCTAGTCGTATGTGACCATCGACGCACTCAGCCAGTGCTAAGAGTGGTGGGCACTAATTTGTGCTGATGCGGCTGCTTTTTAGGATCCGAGCCTCATGGCGGTGATAGAGGCCACCAAATTTGGAGCATTGATCAATGCTCTCCCTTTAGCCCCTAAGGGACTGAGCTACATCATTATGGGTGCGCTGAAAGAGAGGTTGAGCGAGATCACCCACACCTTCCATTTGCCCGTCGAGGAGATCACTATCACCTCATCAAACATTGTTGCGATGACTTCACTGAGATGGGCTGGAAGGACTCTCCACTTTAAAATCTTCATAAAATGCTTCCCCATCTCAAATCCCTATGAGATAGGATTGAAAACCTGATAGGTATCAGGCCCTCATAGGAGTGCTTAGACTAGATTATTAACAATGAGGTGTCCTTGTTTGTTCAATCTTTCGTAGTTATACTCCTCTCCATGATCTTCTTCTTGATCTCCAATAGTCTGCTATAATTTCATTGTTGTGCCAAATGCTTGATATAAGAGCTGAAGGCAAGATGCGTATGAATTTTGGTGAGTTTTCAATCTTCTTTACACTTTATTGCTTCAATATTGCCCTTATTCTGACATAATACATTTGCATCTCTAGGATTTTTAGTACCAGGTCATCCATCCTCCATAGATGATGGTGTATGTACTATAAGATGCCCACTTCCTTGCTTTCTAGATGCTCCCTTGGACTGAGAGTGGATAGCTATCCTTGGTGGAGTACCTTAGATGCCTCCGTCATAGCTGGGTATGTAGTTCTTCCCTTAGAGCTTTATTATTATCATATTCTACACATTTTGCATTTTGAATTTGCTTTTTATTGCAGATTTGCATTGATCCCTAAGCTTCCCCTATAGATCATGCTTATATTAGGATAGTCTGACAAACAATTAACACCTCCTCCTCGAGTGCCTTTATAGACAAGTTACTTTGGGGAGTGCATCAAGAGATGGAGGACCAGCCGGGTCACTAAGAGGAGAATTCCACAAGGAATAGACACTAGATTATTTTGGCCACACCTATTTCCTATCAATGAATTCACCTTATTTACAAAGGGTGGAGAGTGGAGGATCACCTTGGTCACCTAGGGATATTAGGATTTTGTGCTCGAGGAAGTGGCTAGATAATGTGCCCTTGAAATGGCGATTGAGAATGTCTTGAGTGACAAGAGTGGAGGAGATGATAATGATGATATGGATGATCCTCTAGAGGCTAGCGATGAGGGTATGAGATCAAAGGGATATCTTTGTGCATTTGAAGGTGGTTCGACTCCTCCTATCGTGAGCATAGTTGCTCAAGGAGCATCGTGATCCGGCATGGGGTCCCTTATTTATGATAGATCTAGGTGTATGAGGCCTTTTTCTCATGGTGTCCATCAATTATTTTACCTTTAATTTCATTTTTGCATAGTTTGGGATTTGAATTGACTTTCAAACTTCTTGTGGTAGGTCCACTAGAGGAGGCCCAAATATGTGGAGGAGGTAATCCCTAAGGAGCTCGAGACTTGTCGAGATAGGAGAGAGAGGGAGAGAGTTTCCCCATCGCACCCTACCTAGGATCCATTAATAAAGTCCTCGGCTCCGAGAGGGATATAGGGAATCCTCCAGTAGGTGCTAGATATGGCTTTCATGCTAATGACAAGAGCGTAGAGAGGGAGCTGAGAAACCTATCAAAGGCTACTATGCCTTTTAACTTAATACCCGCCAACATCACCCATGTGAGTGTTTAGCTTTTTTCCTTTTTAGAATCATGCTTTTTGATATGCTAACTGATATGATGCTTTAACTTCTATTGTGTAGGTAACCATTACAGAGGCGAAGCAGGTTGTTCTTAATCCCATATCTCATGATGACCAGGACACACTTGTTATGGTAAGTTCCTGCATTCAAATTTATTTTTTTATCCAAATAATAATATGTATGATAGCCATGATGTATGAGTATGTATGTGGGTTAGTTATTTGACATATTTTTTGATTTATTGATTCCTCTTGTAGATATTTATTAGCATGGAGCAAGATATTTATTGGCTTGAGATGGGTGACCAGCTACAAGCCAAGGGTGAGGTGACCGAGCTTCGAGATCGATTGGAGGCTTCCAAGGTAGCTAGAGAGGGAGCGAAGGCAAGGGCTCAAGATGGATCCACGATACTCGTGGACATCTTAGGTGTAATAACTAAGCTTGAGGCAAAGATAGAGCGGTTGATGGACATGGGCCGTAGATAGCATGGATCAAAGACTCACTTTGGGTAGCAGAGCGATGATGGTTCTAGTCCTATTCATAGACTATACCTCTATAGGCCTACCTCTATGTGTAAGTACCTGCCATGGGCCCTTCATGACCAAATCACCCTCAAATTTGTGCCCTATGTCATTTGGGAGGAGGAGGATGAGGACTGGGAGGATAAGGATGAGGAGGATGAGGATGATAGTAGTAGCGGTAGGATGATGGGACCTAGTACCGGATGCAATAGCTTAGATGTTATTTTGCTTTATTTTAGCTTATTCTTGATGTAGCCCGTGCATTTGGCAAGTTTGCATATTTGATTTTAGGACTTTGTTGCAATTTAATACTTTATAAATAATTTACTTTCTATAAAAGCCTAATTACTTTTATGATGATCTTGTATTTTTCTGCATAAAAAAATGCTGATATTTGAAATTTCCACATGGGGGAGAGGAAAATGACCTGGTAAGACTGCTACCAAGGATGGCTGGAGGAAATTTAGGGGACTCACTAACCCGAACAAGTGTTATGAGGCTACGCTACAGTGAGGCGAGCGTTGAAGAGGCGATTGCAGACGAGAAGAGGAGGCTGCTGATACTTGTTGATGCAACAGGGAAACAAAATATGGCGCATCTTTATATTTATTTTTTAATGCTTTATTATGATGATGATTGACTAGCTTTCATTAAAATCAGATTACATGGCACATTAATTCAAACTGCTACGAATTACTTACTAAATAAGGTTACTTGTGTTGTTCTAGCATTACGTCACACGAGCACTCAAAATAAATACACTTGTACAATTTGAGCAAGAACAATATTTTAATTAGATGAAATTAAGTGGGGTAATAAAGTTCATGATACAAAATATCCAATGACGTAACTCCTATTGTCAAAAAAACCCTTCGGTTTTGAAGTTGGCATCTCACTATTTTCACTCAATGCCCTTTGGTTCATGAACTCATTACTTTCCATGTCCATTACCTTTATACTTTCTTAATCAAGAACATGCCTTTCAAATTAGGTCTGAACTTCCCCTTAGCATCGACATTGGAAGATTTCAATTTCTTTAAGACCAAGTCCCCTCCTATCAAGGGTTACTTTTGGGGCTTAACTTTGTTGTTATATGCTTCAAATAGATGCAACCAGTCACTTAATATGTCATCAGGAAGGTTATTGAAACATTCATTCAATAGGACACCCAACATTGTATTGAACATCTAAGCAAGCTTAATTTCCTAGCTCTCATCACTTTTTAGTAGATTTAAATGTGCTAGCGAGGATCTCTTACTTCTTTATAGCGTAGCATCTTAGTTATGATGAAATTGTCCGAGACCCAATATCTTCATCCCTAGGAGAACTAGTTAATTGAGGATAAGCTTGAAGATGATTGGCTTGCAAGGATAGGAATTGCTGGCATAAATTTGCCAACTCTGGGGAGAGTGCTTGGGTAAAGATCTCATGATTATGAGTTTAATAGCTTCTGGGAAGAATGGTGGAGGCTGAACATAAGTCATGCCACTTGGCAAGACTAGAAAATGTGTCACAATTTGTGGCTATTGAAAGCTTTGATGCTAATTTTTTTATGACAATTGGCTCAATCAAAGAATTCTGATGCTGAGATACCCCTTGAATAGGCATAACTAAGGGTTGAGAATTGAACCCTTGCATAGATGGCGTATGAGGAGCAGAGAATTACGGTTGAGATCTCACATTCTAAAAGGTAGAAGAAACATTATTGAATTGACTTGTAGACTACAATAGAAAAGCTATTTCTAATAAACCTTAGAAAGAGAACCTACGCATGGTTTGCCCAGACACTCTGAATGAATATATATTTTTAAAATTGGGGCGGCTTTGGTAGCCCAACCCTTAACCTTGTTGAATATGCTTAAACTGACATGATCCAGCCACAAACTTAACTTTAGTAGGGTAATAACGAGAATTTGGATTAGTTTGAAGAGTAGAGGGATGTCCTTGACTTACAACTAGACAAAGCCGAGAAGAACCCAACTGAAGATTCCGATGGGTAAACTGACCATTAGTAGGAGGAAGTTTTGATTTAGAAATGCAATCAAAATTCCTCTCTTCGAGAAAGAAGAGCCCTTATAGAAGCCTGAAGTGCTACCTGAGAATCTAAACTAGTAAGCATTCTAATCATCGTTACCTCTGAATCTGACCCATTATCACACAGAGGTTTCCCCCTTGGGTGGGAGTTGGTCAATTACAATTATTGTTCTTCTTGACAGGTTGCATCATCACCCAATGGGATTAACCATATCTAAAAGCAAAATCTAATTGCATTGATCGAATCCTGAATCAAACCCCTCACTTGTATCCGATTACACAACCCCCTCTTGTTCTATCACGTTTATCTTTGGAGATAATCAGACTAAGTGCTCCTTTAGATGTACCCACGTTAAATGTTAAACAAGAGGAATGTGTTGATGCTTATAGGGTTTATGATGATTCTTAAAAGGCTTATTGAATGCTCATGAAGCAAATGTATTGATTCTTTCTAGATTATGGGGTGGGGAGATAAATGGGGTCTCTCAAAAGAATTTTTTTGAATGGATTGAATGAACAGATCTTGTTTACCTCGAAATAAGTGGATAAAAACCTTACCATAGTAACATCCATATGGTAAGACTAAATGAGGAATTCTATTTTTGGGTAAGATAATGTGTTATAACCTTATGAGGTATCTTTTTGGATGAATGAACTAATGTTTGTGTTTATTTATGGTCACCAATGTGGCGAAATGAATAAATTGATTACATGACAAAAATTGGTTTGAATTTTGGATGCCAATTGGTTATCACAAATGCTAGAATATGACATGTTGATGCATTCCCTACGACGATGTGACCTCAAATGTCGTCATGACTAATTAATACTAAAAAGGTATCTTAAGATGTTTTTGGATTTCTTCATGATGTCATGATACTTCATGAGCATTTTAAAACCTTTTACTAATAAAAGTATGAGTGAGTGTGTGTGTAAAATTTGGTGTCTTCACAAAAGAATGTGGCTAGTGTGATGTACATGGTGTGAGATGTTGATATTATTTTGCATATGTAAATGGATAGAAAGTGATTAAACCCATAACACGTAGCTTGAATGCAATAGTAATTCTTCCAACCATATACCTCTCTTGGAATTAAGTGTTTGGCTTCTAAATGTAGGCTTGGATCATCTTGACACCACGTGGATGTCAAGGAATGAACCTGCATAAAACATGTAGAGACGTTATGGTAAACCCTAAGGGATGTTATTACGATGATCCTTTATGAGTTCAGTCCCAAGGGTTACTGATGTAGAAGGCTCTTGTTGAACTACGATACACTCTGAGCCTATCCACATATAGGTGTGAATAATTAAGGGAGGTAATGCAATATGGCAACAAGTGGTCCACATACTAGATATCCTACATTCCTGCGGGGTCACAAGTGATATACTTTTATGGCTTCACAATAAAAGTTTGGTAGCCTAACCTTAAGTCTCATCCATCTAATGCATATTCTTTACGAAATATTTTAGAGGTGGATAAACTCATTTAATGACATTTTAATAGTCATCAAAGAATTTTAAAAAGAAGAAAGATTCCCAAGGGAGTCGCCTCTATGAGCGGATGATGTTTCGTACCCGTACGGTTGGTGCTAGGCGGTGACCTCATGGGATGGGGCGTTGGGGTTTTTTTACATGAGAAAATAAAAGCTATGGAAAGACACAAGGACAAAATCTCTAGCCTACGTTACAAAGTCACCACCTTGATCAGCTCTTTTGGGAAATTTGGTACAACCTAGATACGTTAAGCCTAAACTACACCATAGTAGAGATATTCGGGTTTGGATGAGTTTCCTACTTCATCTTTATTTAAGTTAATATTACATATAGGTCACCATCTTTAAGATATTTTGATTATTCTAGTCATTTTTTATTTATTTTAGCATTTAACATCACACACATGCGGAAAGCGATAAATAAATAATGCGATAAAAAAGTAAAGGAAAGAGATAAAAAAAATAAATACAATACTTCTAACCTAGGGGGGTAGGGTAAAATAATAACAAAAAGTAGGGGGAACATATAATTATCCCTAAATAAAATTAATTTACAAAATACATTTTTATTTACAATGTGATACTTGAAGGAAAAGAAACCCTAACATACATCTAACCTAAATCAACTTGCATCCACAAAGGTTAGCACGAGATATATCACAAAATCATGTCATAATTATTATATAATACAAGACGTGATTAGTAGCATAAGTTAGATTAGGGTGAATTGTGTGTATGGATTAAAAAGTGGGGAATTTGTGTTCCACTCATGCTTTTATTTGAAAATAATTGATTTTAGACTTGATTTAATACCAAATTTTATAATTTTGGATTATACATGGCATAAATTTGGTTGCTTATCGAAGATAAATGGATTTCCTTTCTTGTGGGGCAAGAAATAACAAAAATAAACAAACACTAGGACAAAAATAGAAACACTAGGAAGGGAGTCCGATATCGAACTGGTACACGACTAACTAATCCGCACTAGCGCTATAGGAGGTCAAAACCAGTCTTGTACATCTGACTTGCCGGTACCGCTCTTGGAGGACCGGTACTTGTTTAGTGGGCTAGGACTAACCCTCCTTAGGGACTAGTACCTACCTGATTGGTCAATACCGCCCCTAAGGAAGGTTGATTTCGATCTAACAGATAGGTGTAAGTTTGTTACCGAAAAAAGACTCAAAATAGAACTAAAAACAACTAAAAATGCACAAAAATCACTTCAAGAGTCTAAAATCTCAGAATCTCACCCCTCCAATGGGAATCCATGACTTTTTGAGCTAAAATGCTAAAAAAGAGATCCTTGTAGCCTTTTGCATTATTTTTGGAAGAGGAAAGTGATAAAAAGTGGACTTTAGTGAGGGAATCAGAAATCGTGGAGCTACATTTGAGTGTCTAACTCTAAAGAACCCAAAAGGAAAGAGGGATTTTTTGGAGAAATACGTCAGAAAAATGCAAGTGGGGATTTTTCTTAACTTTTCTTTAAAAACCCTCAAAGTTTCTCTTTAATCTCTCTCTAAAAGATCCCAAAATGGTAAGAAAATGCCAACCCCAAAAAACCCTAAGTTGTAGGCTTTAGACCAGTTCGTAAAAAATGTAATTAGAGGTAGAGTTAAGGGTATTTTTGAGAAAGGGTAAATAATTTTTAGGGTAATAGAAGAATCAATCAAATTAGGAGTGGTTGAAAAGTTAACCAGACCAACCTTGCCACGTGGGCAAGGCCAAGGCCAAGGCTAGTCCGACCTGGCAACTGCTTGGTCGGGATCCTCCCGGCAACTGAGGCAAGTTTGATAGGTGGACTAGTATTGTCCTAGTCTGTGTCTGTTTGGTCAAGACGGGTATGAAGGGTCTGAAATTGGATATTTTGGTTTGGTTTTGTGGTTTTTTAGATGGTTTTGAGTGGTTTTTGGTAGTTTAAAATAGATAGTTAGAATGTTTTATGTTTCCAACAAGCCTGAAGATCTCCTCCGAATGTCTCACAACCTCAATGCTAATCAGTGGAACTACAGAGTAAGTGAAAATATTTCTCATCATCCCATCGCAAGAGGGAGAGAGAATCATGAGCTCAAAACGATTATGGTTTTGGTCACTAAGAAGCTCAAGAATTACTTATAGTCCTATAAAATTTAAGCGATGGCTAAATTGACCCTATGAACTATCAGTGCCAATCTTTGACATTAGCGAGTAAGCTCTCTGACTGATTCCATCTTCTTTATGAATTTGACATTGAATATTTCACTTAGAAGGTTATTAAGGGTCGAGCAATCTCTAAATTCCTCGCCAATCAAGCCCTATACTCAAGCCAGCGAAGCGACGAGAGTTCCAACTAATTGGTCAGAAATGCTAAACGAGTCAACAACTGAAGTCACGGACATAGACAGCAACCGATCAACCTGATCTACCAAGTCAGCCAAGTCTTACACAATTACTATCATGCACAGGTGAAAGAAATAAATCGGTGAAAAGCAGTACGAATAGAAAATAAATTTGTATTTAGCCTGTCAATTAAACACTCGGTTAGTTGAGCCAAAATTAAGGCTTCCTTTCTAAAACACAAAAAGAATAGTCCGCTGAGTTGAAAACCTGAAAAGGGTGGCTCAGGCAAAACTTAGGACATCGAGAGAATCACATTGGTTAGAAAACCTGAAAGGGCTAATTGATGGCAGGAGTCAAATCATTTGAAATATTTATACCCCTGTTAAGTTCATCAATGAATTGTCATTTTTGCTGAATCTTTATGCGTATGCTTACTTTGATTGCTTGCATGTCAATGGTAGAATATCGTAGGTAAACATTCACATAAAAAAAGTCTGTTAGATTGAAAACTTGAAATGGCGGTCCAGGTAAAAATTAGGACAAAGTTCGATAGATTGAAAACCCGCAAGGGCGATCTATGCAGAAATTAGAACCATTATCAAGTTCATCATCTCCTCCTCTGAACGGTACGTGCACGACATTATATACCTGCAACATTTCAAGCAAACGGTTTCCAAATGATCATTGCCAACATAGTGCAGAGTCAATGGCTCATCTAGACTTTCCTTAAATCAGATCTAAGCTTTGAACTCGAATCTGATTCAACGATCATTGCCATGGTCATCGCTTTGAGGAAGTCATCCATGGAATCCCTATTAAGACAAATCCTAGGGGCAGTCATACACCAGCACAAGGGAAGGCTTCTCAATGAACAAAGCCAATGATGCCTACAACGGATGAACATACATCATATGATAAATATTGTTCATGCATAAAGTCATTCATACATGCATATGCATCATTTTGCTTGCAGGTCAAGGAGATGCCAAATCGGGGCAACATCATCCCAGTGAATAAGAATCTCCACCTCTACATGAGGAACCTACAGATAAGACGATGGCCCATTCAAGCCTAAAGTCAATTCTAAATACAACTCGATGGAGAAAATTTTTTTATGGTCTCCACATACATGTCATGCATATACCATAGGCATGCATAGTATACATATCATATGTTTGATATGCACACATAACATGATGTTATATATATGCATATGGCCACAACCATTAATTTTGTACAGGATTACATACGACAAGGTTTGACTTCTTAGTCCTTTTGCTTTATGTTTTCTATTACTTTCATTCTTTTTGATGCCCACGGAACACATCGAGGAAAAAGATAGGATCATAAGCATCACAATCTTTGGTATCTAAACTGGAATGGGTACCTCTCAAAACCATCCAATTCCTGTTCATCCCTTGCATGTAAATTAATGTCACATTGATAGTACATACATAGAAATATCATCCCTTGAATCATACCCTCCAATTTGATACCCATACATGATCATCTCACCATTCTTGCATTCACTTGGTATCATAACGATACCACTTAGGGTTGTGTAACTCTACACAACCCTACTCATGACATGTTTGTCAAACACCCTCCATTGTCATACATTAAAATGAGTAACAAATTCATTTCATCTCAACTCTAAATCCACTTCAATATCTCCCCGACATCATAGTATCAAGTTTGTACATATGGCGTACATGATCATGTCAAAAGCTTTGATTCCATAATAAAAAGAGTAATAATCTCATCATTCACTTTGATACCCCTCTGACATCATAACCTCTTATCCGTACATATGGCATACGTGATCATACATGTGTTCCATGGGTATCCCTGAGGATTCATTATTATACATTATTTCGATTACTAACTCTGTTTGTTCTTTTGAACACTGCACACACAATCTTTACTTTTTGTTTAACATAAACATTAACCACTTGTTTTGCAGCCATTGCCTTACCTTACATGCACATTATACATGTTTAAGGTTATTTTATCTAACCTAACGATACCATACATCACATGCATGAAATAAATTTCCTCTAGGTTCTGAAGAGAAGGATCAAGAATTCCACCAGCAACAGAATGACTACCTCATTTAACCACCTGGGTTAGGGTCAAAAGTTCCAATTACCTCGAATCAAGCCAGGGTTAAGTCAAATCTAGCTCTGGGGATAGATTTGGAGGAGTCAATGCAAACGACATCAATTCTTTTATCCAAATAAAATCCCTCCATCAAGAGACTAATTCAAAATCGCCAACTCACAATTTCTACAAATACTCTAGCAGCCATTCATTTTATGACACATCTTTCAATTTACAAAGATAATCATTCTATGGGATATTTATCTTTCGAACTTACATTTTGCTAAATTGGCCTCTCCGGTTAACAAGACAATCAATTTATCATGCTTATTTCGCTTGAGTTTTGCTTGAGAACTCTATGCGTTCATTTTAACATACACATGATGTTTTTAGTGTACATGTTACATCATTACATGAGATTAACTTGGGTATCACCGAGAAAAATTTCAAGTGGTAATCATTCATGTGACTTGGACCTTTATGAGAGAAAATGAGGGAATAGAAACAACATTCACTATAGCAATCACATCCTGCTATCTCAAAGCTCATAAACAAAGACGGAGTTTCCATACAAAGATCTTATTCAAAGAAGGGGTCATCACAAAGTGAAAAGAATTCTTAGTCCTCAAAACGCTTGCAATTAAAAGCTGGGACAAGATTCAAAACTGGGATAAAGTTCCAAAAGTATTTCCATCACAAGAAAGCAAAAGCTTCTACATAAGATGAAGCTCACAACGGCAAAGCTGAGCATAAGAATGACTCTCCAACATTCTTAATTATTATGTATTGTAAAACAGCTCGTCGAACTGAAAATAGCAAGGTTCGGGCAAAAATTAGAGCATCAGTGAGGTGCTAGCTATAAAACCCTCACAAGATAGTTAGCAATAGAGGTCACGGTTCTAAGTGTTTACCAATGGTGGTACCCAATTTAAATTCATCAATGAAATTGACATTTGCACCAAATCATATGTTGTGCATTACAATGAATGGATTCATATCCACTGGTCAAAATCGCAAGTTGATAAACATCATACTTGTATGCGTGAAAACCTGAAAGGGCAATTCATGTGAAAGATAAGATTCGATAGATTAATAACCCGTAAGATTGGTCTATGTTAAAATCAGAACCAAAGATGAATATCACCAAGTTTCCTTCACAACCAGAGCCCTCACATTAATAAATCAATTTCACCATCATTATACCATACTAGGAAGATGCGATTTTCAAGAAATGATTGATTCATCTAAATCTACTCAGGACTAGATTCAGGCCTCAAACCTGACTTTGATCCAACCACAAAATAGAACTTCGACTCAAACTCAGGATCCTCATCATTCCAAAGGAGGCCTTTATCCACAACTTAGGTCAACCTTATCAATATGGGGCATCAACCGGACAGCCTTATGCAATGCCAAAGAAAGGTTGCATTCGCATGCATTTTGATTATGTACATATTATATTCGCATATATAAATCTTGTTTTGCAGGAAATTCCAACAAAACTTGCAACATGGCTAGGGGCAAACCGCTAAATTCCTAGATCCTCTTTCACGGACCTATCACTGTCCAGATCTTTCACGGACCTATCACTGTCCACATCTTTCATGAACCTATCACGGTCCACATCTTTCCAGTACCTATCACGGTCCACAACTTTCAAGGACCTATCACGGTCTACATCTTTGAAGGACCTATCACGGTCCGCACCTTTCATGGGCCTATCACGGTCCGCACCTTTCACGGACCTATCATGGTCCGCACTTTTCTGACTTTTCACAAGTCATGGACCTATTACGGTCCGCATCTTTCTGGACTTATTATAGTCCACATCTTTCATGGACCTATTATGGTCCGCGTCTTTCTTGATTTATTACAGTCTGCATTTTTCAACGGACCTATTACGGTCCATATTTTCCTCATTCATTGTATTCAACGGACCTATCACGATCCTCATTTTCCTGAACTGTCACGGTCACCGAACCTATTACGGTCCTCATTTTTCTGACTTATTACAATCACCGGATCTATTATGGTCCTCATTTCCTGACCTATCACGGTTACCGGACCTACTACGGTCCTCATTTCCCTGACTTATTATAGTCACTGGACCTACTACGGTCCTCACTTCCTGACCTATCACGGTCATCGGACCTATTACGGTCCTCATTTCCTAACCTATCACGGTCATCAGACCTATTAAGGTCCTCATCCTCACGACCTATCACGGTCACCGGAAGTACTACGATCCTCATTTCCCTGACTTATTACAGTCACTGGACCTACTACGGTCCTCATCCTCACGACCTATCACGTTCATCGAACCTACTACGGTCCTCATTTACCTGACTTATTACAGTCACTGGACCTACTACGGTCCTCATCTTCATGACCTATCACGGTCACCGGACCTATTACGATCCTCATCTTCGTGACCTATCATGGTCACCGAACTTATTACGGTCCTCATCTTCGTGACCTATCACGGTCACCGGACTTATTACGGTCCTCATCTTCTTAACCTATCATAGTCACCGGACCTATTATGGTCCTCATCTTCATGACCTATCACGATCACCGGACCTATTACGATCCTCATCTTCGTAACCTATCACGATCACCGGACCTATTACGGTCCTTAACCTCATGACCTATCATGGTCATCGGATCTATTACGGTCCTCATTTCCTGACCTATCACGGTCACCGGACCTATTACGGTCCTCATCTTCGTGACTTATCACGGTCACTGGACCTACTACGGTCCTCATTTTTCCTAACTTATTACAGTCATCCGAACCTTTTACGGTTCAAAATTCCTGATTTTTTACAGTCATCTGAACTTTTTACAGCTCACACCTTATTCAGACCACAATGGTCAACCATCCCACAGCAGATTTCAACGAAGACTCACAGTAGTCGTCGTGTCATCAAAGGCATGGAGCACACGGCTTTCATCATTTCTCCAGTAGTTCTGAGTGTCACGGTCAACTCATAAGGGGCAACCATTGCCAAACGGGCAATTCATAAGGGGCATAGAGAGGCCAAATCCCCGACAACGTCGCACTAAGATGGAAGCTTCCAAGCATCATCCTTAAAGAGTGCCAACTGCAACTCGGCAGGTATTATCTCTAAACCCCGCTGCTCTTTCAATCATGGGACCATACTGATCACATATTACCAATGTTCCCACGAGGGGCAGTCTATGAGCACGGCATTTTTACTCCCGACTTGCGAGTTCGATGATGAAGCTATATTTTTTGCCTTGTTAGATTTTCACATTCTGTAAGGTCCTGAAATCACTCGGAAATCATCTACTTTGTTTCTTTGGGCCTCATTTCCCTTTAAAAAGACTAAACCAAGAAAAGCCCACTGGGCTAATCTATATTGTTAATGATATGGATAGATATCGTTAACGATATCAATGGATATCGTTAATGATATCACTCCATATCGTTAACGATATCGATTGTGCAGACAGTCAGAAATGGATGGCATCGAATTTTTCCAACAAAAACATTTATTTCCACCCCATAATTCATACTTTTCCCATCCTACACATTGTCAACATGTTGCCAACTCATGTTGACCCTTGAATGGTGGAAAATAATGAGAAGAAGAAGACAAATTTGGTGGGTGAACCACCTAGATTTTTAGATTGAAGGGAGCCCATGGGGGCTAAGTTTTCTTCTCAACAAACAAAGAAAAGAGGGGGAATGAAATGAGAAAGTGAAAGCCACATTCCATAGAGAAAAACTCAATAAAGAGCTCTACAAAAACCCAACCAAAAATCCAAAAATAGCCACCACAAAAACACACAAAAAACACACAAAAATACAAACTTTTCTACTAAAACTTCAAAAGAATTGGTTTTAATATCATTCTAATCTTCAAAACTCAGGGAAAGAAGGACTACTACCTCCTCTTTTCCCCTCTTTACAAATCACAATTTGGATGTTTTGCCTTCCTTCATCATTTCTTGCCAAAAATAGGCAAAACCGAACCAAAGAAACAAGGAGGACTTTTTTGGGTGTTTTCGTGGACCAAACAAAGTGGATTCATAGCTATTTGGTAACCCTCTGAGTTCCTAGAGTCGTGCTTACATTTATATTCTTTTTCATTTTGAAGTTTCGCTTTGTTTTCGGTTATTATCGTTTTCTGCGCACCATTCTGTCTTTCATGATTTTCCGTATGATTTTAAATCTTTTTTGAAATTTTATTTACATTAACATATTATAAATATCCTGAGCTTTTCGGAATGATAAAGATCATCAAAATCCATTAATTATAGAAAAAGTTATGGTCATTTGAAGTTTAGAGTATGTTTTTTGCAATGTTCTGCTGTTTTTGCATGGTTACTGCAGGTCTGGGCAGTTGATATCGTTAAAGACATCAAGGGATGTCATTCAGTGATATCCCATGATGTCGTTAATGATATCAATGCTGGCAGAATGTACTTTTGCTTCGTTTCGCCCAGTTTCGAACCGTTTAAGCCCGGAATGACCCGCTGAAACCATCTTGACTTCAGAAATGCATCATTGGGGGTAACAAACCTCTGAATTGTAATTATTTTTTATTTATACATGATTTATTAATGTGTTAATACGTTAATTATAGTTCAGAATAGCAACGAAAGTGTTTCGGACTGTTCATATCGATATCGCCCGTCACAGGGAAGTCGATAACGATATGAATGATGTCGTCACCGTTGTTAATCCAAACGATGACTATATTATGCATGTTTGACCTAGATTTAAATTTATAAACATTGTTTTATGTCACCCCTATGAAGGGAATAAAATGTATTCCCGGATAACAGTCCGAACCATTTTGCCATGCGGTCATTTTCACTTATAAAATCGACCAACATACTTGTATAAAAATGAACCATTTTTATTACAAAATAACAATTTCAAACCATCGATGTTTTAATTAGGCCACACGGGCCTCGCTAAAATCAAAATCAAACATACATGGTACACTCGGTACATTTATGTAAATATTATGCTATATCCCGTGCTAACCCTTGTGGATGCAGGATAGATCTTATGATTTAATTTCCTTCGGGTATTATATATATTTGTACAGATATTGTAATTTATAGATTAGGCGGGCGGTTGTATCCCCCGAGGTTATGTAACCTTTAATCTTTACTTTTTCCGCATTTACTTTTCCGCATTTATTTAATGCTTGACATTTGAATTTACCGTTTTATGCATGCGTGATAAACTTAAACTAAAAACATCTAGTTTAATTCGAATATTATAAACGTGGTTTCTCCCTCATAGTGTAATTTAACTCAAATGATGACGAAATAGATAACTCATCTCGAACCCGAATCTCTATTTTGTGGTATGGTTTAGGCACATGGATCTAGGCTGTACCGAAATTTCCTGAAAGAGCTGATCCGGGTGGCGACTCTGTAACACAGACTAGAGATTCTGATCTCGAGTCTTTTGAATTTGTAACGCATTTTCAACCAAACCAAGGTCTCCCATAAGGGAACCTCTTCACCACACGCGCTCTGTCGCAATGTTTTCGAAAACCTCACACCCCATCTCACGAGGCCGGCACCTCGCGACGTCCATGCAGGACCTACGAAACGTCATCCGCTTACAGGTGTAAGAAAAATATATCACACATGTATTTATTTTACAAACTATGGCACAATCCTCAATTAATCTCTTAAAAACTTTCACAATACAGTTCTCAATCATGTCAAAGACAAGAAAGATAAACACTCGAGAAAAGATAAATTATCACTAGATTGCAAGGTAAAAACTTTCAAGATTTCACAAAATAAAAGGAAGGAGTCGAGAGAACTTATAGGAGGACTTCTTTTAACAGTGAATTATAAAGGAAGTTCAAGAGCAGTACCTTAGATTGGCAATGGAAAGGAATCCTAGAGTTTTGTCAGAATATGTTCCAATCCAAGTAGTATAAAGGCACATCAATGGTAGATCACCATTCACAGGTAAGAATTTCACATAGTACACATAAGTAGTCAAAAGAATTTAGTGTTAGAGTCAAGAAAACAAAAATATTAAAGAAGGAAAGTAGTGTATCGCAATCCTTTAGCAATAAAAATAGATTTAATAAAATAAGCAAAGTAACACAATTACAAAGAAACCAACAACTAATGCGACACGCTCAGAGAAATTTTGACCTAGAAACTCGAGAAATTCTTAGCAAATCATTAGATAATATCATAGAAACGTTCAGGCACAGGAAGGAAAAAGCTCTGATACCAAATTGTTGCGGAAAAACAAGCTTAAACCAAAAAACGCTTTCGAGATTGAAATCCGTGAAAAATAAACAAAACATAAAGCATACAAACAACACAAAGATTTTACTTGGTATCCTACTAGCCCAGTGACGGGGTGTAGGCAATCCAAGGTGCATGGTCTTGTGGCTTTCACTAATCAAAGGCAAATCACCGTCGAAAAATAGAATTTTTGGCCGAAAATATTAAGAACTCTAAAAGAAATAAATCGCATACACAAAAACTTGCTACTGCATGTAAAGAACTAGAGTTCTATCAACAATATTACAAAACCAAGAATCAAACTCAGCACAAGAATAGAGAAGAAAGCTAACAGAAAACCCTAAACAACGCATACCATCTAAACCTCCTTTCTTCTTCTTTTATAGCAAAGAATCTAACAGAATAACCGCTTTCTTCATGACTCGTGCCTTCTCACGTGCTTGACTATCAACGGAGTTGCAGAATCAGAGGTAGGAAAAGAAAGGATTCAGATTAGAGGGAGAATAACGGTCTCAATGTCTTAAGAAGAAAAAAAGAGATAGATAAATCAGAGAGATAGAAGAGAAGTTTAAATAGCTAGGGTTACTCAAAAAATAGCCGGGCTAAAGAGGAAATGGGCCTAATACAATTTTGGGCTTCAACATTAGCCGTAAGAGCACAACTCTAGGCCACATCAACCTTCGATACACAAGAACGTGGAAAACTAGTTCTTTTTTTTCAGCCTTCTCTGTTTTCCTTGTTATGCTTATGTTGTTTATTGTCCCTGAAGTACATGGTAAATAAAATTATGTTTCTAATTAATACAGATAAATCAAAATCTTTGCTTAGTGGAGCCGTAGATAGTTTGTTACCAGTATGAAGATTAAGCCTGAGATTTTGTATTCAATTCACTTGATAATAAGTCAGTTGAGCTAGTAGTATTGATGTGTTTTTTAGCTTTTCTTTTCGCAATGGTTGATGGTAGTTTACTAATTACAGATTTTTCCTTTGCTGAACTTACTGTAAGGATTAACCTTATCCGGGTGATTTGCAAGTTGATGGTGGTATCAACGTAAATGACTTCTTATATTACATTATCACTTCTATATGTTCTATCTTTCTTTTGATTTCCCAAATCATCTATTAATTCATATTTGTGTAAATTGTTTGACATTCAAATCAACCTTTTATTTTTTTTCTCTTGATTACTTTGAATCCTGTTTATTGGCATGTTTGCATAATAAATAGAAATGCAGGGGATATTTTTAATATTTTATACTTCTCTAGTCAAGAAATGCAATTTTTAGCAACAATTAATGCAAAAGATTATACAATAGGACTAGGTGTTGGTTCAGTTATTTGTTGAAACTCTTACTTCATCATCATCTTTATGTATTATAAGTTTAAGTTGATATGGATATGAGTAACTAAATACTATTTGTGCTATTGCAGAAATTTAAGAAAACAATGCGTGCAATTCAAGGTTCATTGATTGTAGCTTCGACTTTCAAATTGTTGTTGGCTTTAGTGGTCTTAATGTCTTATAGTAATGTTTTTATAGATACTGACTTTATTCGGAGATATATTGCATATATACAATATAGCTATTTTGATGCTAGTTGGTAGTGCAGAGCCACTATTGGTATGCCTATTCTTGAACTTGGGATCCTCTTTTTTTACTGAAGTGATGATGTTTTTCCAGAATTCTTAAAGCAATCTCCTTAATTTGCTTAAAGAAGTTAACTTAATATCAGGTCACCTTTGACAATTGGATTCTCACTCCTAAAAATTGTGTTTGTTTGACTTTTTATTACTAGGATTCTGTCATTGTAGCGGTTTAACCTTTATGTTTTTTTATATTTTAATTTTGCCATGGTATGATGTGGTTCACTCACTTTGATAACGTATCTTTCTTACTGTTTCTTGAGATATTTTCAGTTCAAACAGTTATTGAACTTTCTACTTGCATCACCAGTGTTGTCTTTGGTAGTTTGCACCATTCTTTATTACATGAGGTTACAACTGCAAATTTTTTCTCGTTAGGTTTTGTAGCCAATAATTGGCGATAGAGTTCTATAGCTTCCATCTTTTTGTAGATACTATTCCAAGACCAGATGTTTCTTTCTCAAAGGATAAATCCATCACTAAAACACTAGTAACTGGTTAGTTAGTCCATTAATATATGCATGTATGTAATTCATCTAGTTGTAAAAGTTATTTGCTATAGGTCTCACTATGTATGTAATTTATGAACTGTGAAATGTGCAAGTCAAATATGGTAGAGTTTCAGTAGTAATAAGTTCTAGAATAAATTAGAGGAACTTCAACATTCACCACTATCAAAGAATGGCATGAAAGTAAGTGGCGTGTCATTATTATATCCACATTTGCTAAGTTTATCTAAATCTTTGAATAGTAGTTGCTTGCACACTTTTAGTTGTTCTTTTATTGCTTCATAAAATCTATAAGTTGCTTTTTTTTTCCATTTCTCCCGTAAAATTGAAAAAACAAAAGGTTGACCATTAAAAGTTCATTTCAGCTTGGGATATAACAATAATTTTGTATAGTTTTATTATGAATGATGCTACTATTAACACATTTTTGAACTTGTACATCAGTATATGTGTATGAAGTTCGAACTAAGGCTTGGTTATAAGTTATAGATTCAAACAATTAATATTTTATTTAGTTTCATTTCATCATATAAACATCAATTAAAATCTTTCTTATGTCATTTCTCTCACTTATGGTCTTCAATAATTGACAGGTTGCAGCTCGATTCTTGTCATCCAGTCCTCCTCTATATTCAGAGCCACTATTGGTATGGCGATTCTTGAACTTGGGATCCTCTTTTTTTACTGAACTCGAGGTCCTGTGGTTTCATGTGATGTTGTTTTAAATCCCTTTTGATAAATATTTGTGATGATGATACCATGTAGCCATGTTTTTTCTAAGTTCCCTTTTCTGAAGTTGTATTTTTTCATTCCTTATGTATCCATTTATTGTTTCAATTAAATTATTTTCTGGTTGTATGTATACAATTGTTATCCTAATGATGCTACTGAATCCTCCTTTTGGTTTATTATGTTCAATGTACTATTATTAATGGCACTAGTTTTACAGAATCCATCTGTGATATTTTTAATTCTTGTGTTAGTCCATTAGTATATGCACTTGAGGTATGTGCAAATAGACAGCTCTGTTGATTTCCCGTAGCTATGTTTTTTCTCATTTACTCCATGATAATCAATGATGCATTAATGATAAAAAAAAGAAATATTTTGTTAATACATTTAATCTATCTTATTTGGAGCAAATTTATTGAAATCTGTCCAATTTACTTAACTAAATTACAAGGCTCCATTCAATCCAATTTACGTAGCTCTAAATCAAGTTTTAAAATTAATTTTTTTAAAAAATTAGAGCATTTAGGATGGCAATAGCTCTTTACAAGCAGTTCTTTTGGCTTTTTTAAATAGCATTGTGGACAGTTCTTTTAAAAGAACCATCCGTATTGATCCTTCGCATTAGTTCTCAATCAATTGCGTCGCGGCTTGTGTAAACAATTCAAAACTGTCCGAAAAAGCCCAAAATAATTGTCCCCTAAAGCCTTTTCCGTACTAGTGAAGATGTAGTGCTCATAGCTTGACACATCATTTGTGGAATGAAGTTTTTGCAAAATGAGATGGACCATGAGGAATCACTAATATGTAGTCCCCTAAGGCATATGGGTGCTTATCTTCTTCCCAAACCACCCTCATGACATATAAGCCAACTTGTTATAGGCCACAGATTCCTCACTTCCTCTTATTCGGGCTAAGCCTTCATCCTTTAGATTCAAAAGCTTTGCTAAATATCCTAGAGTGATAGAGATCTCCATTCCCTTCACTTTCATCTTCAATTATTCTTCGCTAACTGTGTGCTTTTGCAAGTTATCATAGAATTCCATGACCATTTTAGAAAGGTCTTCTCATTGAGCTTCATCTAGGTGGGTAAACCATGCTTTTTAATGGTTTCCATGTATGGTGATGAGACAAAGAAAGCATTATCTCCGATATAACGCTGAGGGGTTATATAACCACGCTGGTGGGTAAACCATGCTTTTCAATGGTTTCCATATATGGAGGAGGGATGTTCCCTGCATTGAATAGGTACAAAGGTCTTTTAATGGATTTGAACGATCAAAATGTTTGATCTTTTTGGAGCCATTTGAAAGAGATGAAAATTCCGAAGTTGAGAAGAAGAGAGTATTTTATAAAGTGATTTAAAGATGAACAGTTGATGAAAATTTATGCTATTTCTTCAAACTGATGGGAGGTTAATCTACCTTCTAAAAACTATAATGGTTACAGCATTTACCGTATAAAATGTACGTAGGTTTCATAAGTTTAACTAACAGTAGAATTTGAATAGATTTTACTAAAGAACCGGCAAATATTTCAGGTTTTTGAAGTAACACACTCATAATCCTCTAATCAAAGTGTAAGATTGATAGAATGAGTTTCTAGTCAATCTTGATACATTATGGGGAGTGTTGTTCTTTATGAACAAGTCTAATTCCAGGATAGCCACGGCTATTACATGAGCTAACACTTAATCCAAGCTCAATAAACTAGATGGTACTTAACCTGATGAAAGGAGTGTATTCTACTAGTTACTATTACAGAACCGAATAAAGTCACAAGCACGTGATATAATGGAGATGTACCTTAGGGGCCCGTGTAAAGGCTACCATGAAACCTATGGTCAGCCCGCGGGTTACCCTAGCTGCGTGGCTGAACGCCTACATGGGATATCCCATGTAGAGTTAGAGGGGGAGTCTAACACTCCCCCTTTTCTCTATAAATAAGCTTCTAGCCTCTCATTATTCATACACACCAAAAAGCTTTGAGCTTGTTTTCTCTATTATTTCTACTCTCCTCTTCTTTTATTGTATGAGATCCTCCACAAGTTTCTCTAAACAAATTGAAAAGTTCTTTCAGAAGGCTCAAAATGTAAGTGAATTTTTTATTTCGGATTTTCGGCTTGATTTAGAAGTAGTCTAGCAAATGCTATTAATCGACGGGTTCTACCCCTTCAAGGTTTTGGTCGATGAAGATCCTTGTGGATCAAGTCAAAGAGGCTCTTCTAGTTTGGAAGCTTTTGCTATCGAAATTGCTCGAAAGGGAACACCGCTACTAAAGATCTGAAAATCTTGAGGTGATCATTCTCAAAATCAAACACATCGTTAAAGATCTCAAAACCATGGAATTCATCACCATTCGTGATCAAGGGTTCAGCCTCACCCCTATACTATTCCTTCCCCTCTATTTCGCATATAATCACCATGTAACAAAAGTGAGGCTTCTTGTGCTTGTAGATTTTTCTTTTGAAAGTGAAGCCAAGACCAAATTTTAGAATTAGCATGATGTGGTTGACGGTTTCAATTATGCCCTAGTGGTACTTTCCAAGGCCTTTACCAGGTACATATCTCTGGCACTTCATGATCTGCTTAAGCCCTTAATAGAAGTGGCGATATCGAATCGGGATCTGGCTTTTCTTCTTTCCATTAGTCAACGTGGCAATCCTAAGCCCACGGAATTCCTCCTCGGTAAAGGCTACTACTGCCATAATAGACTCCTTGTTAACCTCAATAGTTACGGGCTTCCCTTGATGTATCAGTTTGATCTTTTGATGGAGGGTCGATGGGATAGCCCCCAAAGCATGTATCCAAGGCGCTCCCAAGAGCAAGCAGAATAAGTATAGCGAACTTGACTTTAAAAGCCACACCGTTCACCATCACTTCCATAGTAAAGGTGTCCACTACTCCCCTTCTAGAGTCATTATAAGCCCAAATCACTCTATCTGACCTCTATAGCATGCTTTCATTCATCCCCAAATGTGGGAGAACTTTTAAAGGGAATAGATTCAGGGCGGAGCCGTTGTCAACCATGACACATGGGATACACTTATCTAGTATGTTCACCCTGATAAGGAGTGCTCAGTTGAGATTCATGTCTCAAGAGGCAGGTCTCAGTCATCAAATGAAATAGTGGGCAATTTCTTCACTAGGATGCCTTCTCTAATTGCTGCACACATCTATATGATAGACGTGGTTTGAGTTGCATCCATTTCCATCAGCTTCTGGACTAATCCCCTCCGATGGGCTGCAGAGACATGAAAAATTGCCTAATGCTATACTTAGTCAATGTCCCCTTTAACTGGTGCACTAAAGGGTCGATATCAAGATCTTCCTCCTCCACACCCGAGGGAAGCGGTTGTTTGAGAGAGTCTCTGGCAATTTCCTCGACAGTCGAGTCTCGCAACTAGATGGGATTCTCCAATATGAACACTTTCCCACTACGAGTGATTCGTAGGATCCCATTATCAATGAATCAGGTTTCCACGGGTATCTGCCATAGATATTAAGCTTCATCCCAGACACATTTAACCTTTCGAAGTTGGAATTGGCTCCGTACATGATGGTTTCTCCCTCCACTTGATCGATCATGTCCTGCTTGTTCTTTCTTCTTAACTGGAGTATGTAGGCATCCAAATCTATCAGCTTCACATCCTAGTTATTGGCCACTTTAGTCACCTCTCCCACCTCCCTAGGAGAATCAAATAAGTTGAAGGGCTTAAGAGCTTCACCCGAGTTTGCAGTGCTGGATCCCACGGTACTTATCATAAGGTTGGATTGTGAGAACATCTTGAAAATGTTACTGGTAGGTATCCCTGTTCCCACCATGAGGACTTCATCACCATCCTCGTGCATTATCTAATCTAACTTGTGGCCTTTACAAAGCAACTCTTCAAAAGTTGCGAAGCGATGAGCACTAAGGTGGTTTCAGTATTCTAGATGGGCTCCCTCGATCATCTATCTTACTAGTATTGGTTCAGAAGGCTTCCTCTTAATCATCACTTATATGGCCATCCATCGGTGGGCGTATTCCTAGAAGGGCTCATACTCCTCTTGTTGACATGTCAAAAGTTCCTTGAATTCCATGGGTTGCTTCTCTTCATGCTCGAAGTCTTGTTAGAAGGCCCTAGGTATGCTTTTCTAATCTTTCATGGTCACCTTTGGCTAGTTCATATACTAGCCACCAGACGTACCGGTTAACAAACAAGGAAAGAAGATGGTTAGTTTTCTTGGAGAGCCCCTAGGCCAGCATAAGAGTCTCGAATTTCACCAAGTGAAAGGATAGCGTGTTACTATCTTCAAAAACTAGCATCCCACATAAGTTAACATGGGAGCATGAGCATGGTGCCACATCAGGGATTCCAAAGGCTCTTTGCCCCTCTTCTAGTAAGGCCATGGCTCGACCAGAGCTACTACTAGAATCGATCATGATTATGAATTCCCCTAAGGCCTCACTTTCACACTTGATGCCCACTCTTCATTTCTTAAGGGCCAGGTTTCCTTTTAACCTCCACCAACATTTCTCTTCCCTTGGGAGAATTTGCAGAAATTCCTTGAATGATACCCCTTTCAACCATACTTTGGGTAACTAGGGCCTTGCTAGGGTTGGTTTTAGTGATCATTTCTAAAACTTGGTCTGATACCATGTTTGATCCCACCATGTTGATCTAACACTTGTGCTATCGAAATTGCTCGATAGGGAAGGCTACTACATAAGAGAGATCAAGCACACATTAACTATTAATGCTTTAATCTTTAGATGATAGGTTTCTTTATATGCTTTATAAGCCTAAATGTATCTATGGAATGTTTTAACCTAGATTATAACAATCATGGCTTGCTTAGAAGTGATAAGTGTATAATTACACTTATTCTCATTATAATTTTACACACTAAACACTATAGTTTAAGTCATTTTTATACTTCATATAAAAGATTTCACGTGGTATGTAGTTGTTTTTTATGCAAATGTAGATACTAGGTAAATCTTGGGAGTAAAATGATCTAAAGTGGAA
>CATIWQ010171266.1:0-34045 GCA_949673415.1 Euphorbia schlechtendalii | reverse complement strand
CTCAAATGTTGGTTTTCTTTAGTCTTCCAATTGAAGAAAGATCTGAGTGGGTGAAAGATTTTCTTGACAACACTCCTTGAATATTACGTATACACTAGCTACCATTGGAGTGGGTGAAAGATAATTGATAGAAGATACATTATATTAAACTACTAGTTAATGGTGATTTTGAAACTACTTAGCTATATGTATTGTGTTTTTTATGTTTAATTGTTGAACATCGAGAAGTTTGGAGAACAATGATATTACAATTATTAAACGAAATATTCGATTTCCCGATGTTCATAATTTTTAAAGTAAAATAAGAAATATGATATGTAACAAATAATATTGTGAAAAAAATATTAGATAATTAGAACATATCATAAACGATATGGTATTACAAGTGAGGATAATTATATCTTTTTTATTAAAAACTTTGCATATTATTTTCTATTCCAACATATCAATCAAAGATAAGAATAAGTAATCTATGGAATACTTATTCTATTTCTTACTATTCTATTCCCTTGGAATAATTATTTCATTCTATTCTATTCCGCCAACCAAACGTGACCTTAGTTGCTCGTAAAATATTATATTATTTTGATTCTGTGAGAAGCAAAGATTCACACATCAAAAAGTTTCTCTCACTAGCATTTTTTAAATAATGTGATTTTAGTTGATCCGTTAATATAAGAGAAGCAATGAACATAAAATGAATTTCTTTGCTGCAGAGATAGACGATACATGTATATAAAAGGAATCATTTGCTCAGCTAGGCAATTGCTTTCATTGCTGGAATATGTGCCAAGGATTCAGAAGTTTATGGTAAGTCATATATTTTAACTTTTGTGGCAAATGTTTATGGTAGTGAACTTTGGTATCCATGTTTCCTTAATAATTTTGTGAGGATAATAGATCAATTTGACATCCTTTAGACTAGTTTTTTAGCGGACCTTGTTAGAATCGGTGACAAAAATTATTATAATGTTCATATGTATCACATTAGTTAATGAGAATTGGTCACTCCAACATGTCCATTAATTTAAAACAATCAAGATGTCGGTTTCTACAAGGGGACAGCATAATACATATATTTTTTAATTGTCAAGGCACGAATGATACCCTTTTCTTTTTCTCGTTTGGGTTCAGCTCATATTTATGATCATCGTTAGTTACGGGCTTTTTTGTGGGCCGTGTGTATAAATATGGAATTATTGTTGTCACTGAAGTTGCCTTTTCTGTGAGATACATTGCATTTCAATATAGGCATGCTAAATATAGGCTAAAAGCTAAGGTACTTAACTACTGCAGAAATAAGTAGAGTTTCGGTTAACTCTGATTGGGTTAAGAAGTGAAGGCTGTTTTTGATATCAGTTAAACAGTCCGCTAAGTTATGGTAACTTTATTTTTTAAGCTCAAATGCAAAGTGTATTGCTCGATAGTAAGTAGTAGTTGACAATATAGAACTATGTTTACATGCGTGACACTATACATCTATTTTACAAGTGAAGTCAGAGCATCTTCTGAATCTCCGGATGTTACCGCCTTCAGAAATTGCCATTCCAATTCCTGTTCTTTCTCCTCCAACACCAACATAATACAATCGCCATTCATCGACCTTATCTTCCATCTGAATCAGGCATGGAGATTGTACACCCATATTGTCCCATTCTTCCCCCTTTTCAGGCTCAAGTATTGGATCTTCTTGGAATCTCTCCCAGTTCTTCAGCCCATCTTGAGATACAGCCAATCCTATACTCCTCGCTCCATTGGCTGAGACACCCTCATATGCCATTAAGTATTTTCCGTCTTTTCGACATTTGACAACACATGCATTTTTTACGCCAAGCTCGTCAAATCCACCTTTTTTCCCTCTACCCAAGATCTTCCCCAACTTCACCCATCTAATCCCATCCCTAGATCTGGCAACTCCAAGAGCGAACGATCCGTTTTCTCGGTCAAATGAGTAATAATACATTCTTAAGTCATCGCTTCTGTGAACAACAACATGTGGCGCAGCGATAAATGAGGAATCCCATTCCTTGCCTGACCCTACATCAAGCAAAGCTCCACTATGAAAATCCCCTTCGATTCTCGCCCAATGCCTCCCATCTTGGCTGCAAGCCAAACCTGGTAGAGACTTCAAAATTTTACCCACTTGGCTATTTCCGTTAACACTTTCTGGGTTTTCAAACATTTGCGCAGAAAACCCTGGAATCTCGACTTCTTCAGAGCTGAATCCTGTATAGTAAAGCCAGTAAACTGAACTGTACATCTGGCTGGACATGATTACAAGCTCTGAAGGCCTAATGCTTTCTGTGTCAAATGCCCACCAGTTCTTGCTGCAATTCATCACTACATTGCTTGAGGATTCATCACCTGCATCATCATCATCACCACACAGGCTCATATTTTCCGATCCACGAGTCCAGTGGACTCCATTGCTTGAAACTGCTAGTCCAATACGTTCTGTTTCGTCAGCATCTGTGCTTCCATGGTACCACATAAACCACCTTTCTTCATTGTCTCCAATGTATCGCTTTACTACCGGAGATCCAATTTCTTTGCTATCCCATGAGTTTGTGGGACCTAAATTGAAAACCAAACCTTTTAACTGCGCTGGTGTATGCGATGGATTTGATATTGGAGCTGCTATTTGCTTGGCCATTGAACTGGAATCTAGTTCAAGGGCAGGATTTCTACTTGGAGCGCTATCAATTCCTGGTTTTGTGGAGCAACGAGTAAGCAGAATACTATGTCTAGGATTTGTTGCAACTCTTTGATGGTTTGGAAAGCCAATACAGAAAGATTTGTATGAAGAATATAGAGAAAACGTCTCTAATCTGGTGGGAGGGCGTGCCAGCTGGATTAGATTTGCTGTAATAGCCATTCTTGGTTTGGAGGATACAGATAGCTATTAGTTTTAGTCCTTGTGGATGTCAATGATACTACATCCACTATTGAACTGCAGAAAAGCAGAGAATGCAAAATGGTGAAAAGTTGAGGCCGAACCAAATGCCAAGAACTTGGTTCTGCATTTGGTTTGGTTTTTGTTTGAAGCAGAGGCTTTGGTTTGGGGCTTGGTGGAGCTTCTTGCTTGTTCTCCAGTATTTATAAAGTAGTATTCTTATTTCGTTTTAACACGTCTGTAGGAAAGATGGGTTGACTGACTATGCCAACTGCTGTTTCCACTTTCTAACTGTATTTCTTCTCTATGGCTTGTTTGGGCACATCTACCTTTCAAATGATAAAGCCAAGGTATCCCCATCGTTGAATTGTTGGATCGTTTGATGATTAAATCTCTGCCATAAAAATGTATGGGACTCTCATAAAGTATTGGTCATTTGTTGGGCATATTGATGTCAAACCTTTTTCACATGTTTCTAGATCCAGTAGTAAACGAATTTATACACAGTGTTCATGTTTTTCTACGAGATAGAGTTAGCTGTTATTCGACCGAGTATTTATCCTCATCTGCCTTTCCGTTATATTAATACCTTGTGACATTCAGCATTGACATTCATGCTATGGTAAAATCTTGAAATGTCAATACACTGAATATGAGATATGTATTCAGCTGAATCACCTAAGCGAAATCGGTAGAACTAGGGAAATATATGTCGGATAGAAAAACTTAAATGCATATTGGAAATGTAGGATTTGTAGAATTAGTAGAGACTCTTCTTCATACATGTGCTCCACAAATTGTGTATTGTCTGTTTATTTACTATTTAGTTATTCTATCAACATGAAGAACTTGAGTGAAGAAAATGCTTTTCCTCCTTAATTGAGGCATATTGTATATAATGTTTTCGTTTGGTTCGGTATATATAGTTATTATATGTACAAATCATGTATGCTTGGCAGAAGTTACAATGACCTGCGTCAGTGGAAAGCCTTAAAAGTTTGTGGCTTTAAGTGGAAAGGGTGAAAAGTTGAGGTAAAAAGTGGAAAATATTTTGGTACCACATTTTATGTTTGAGAAGCTTATAGGGTTGGTAATGTGAGTAAGTGCATTATGTTTAGCGACTAATTGTTTGATGTTGCATCGTTCGACTATCAGGCTCCCGACTTGTTGAAGTATGATATACTTTCTAGGATAGAGATGGCATGAAACTTCCTAGTCTCATGGTGTTAAAGACAATGATTTAGGCTTGAAAGTTAGATATATTAAACTTAGTGACGTATGAATGGAGTTGTTTTAAGGCAGTTGAGCTAATTATAATTTAAAAGAGTAGGCAAGTCTTAAGTATGATTTGTAATTCTGTGGCCTGTACATATTGCCTTTAGCAAAACAAATAAATGCACCGGCTTGTGTCATGTTTGTAATCTTAAGGAACAAACCTAGGAGAAAGGATAATAGAAAACTGTTGTTTTGGGGAAATTGTAATAGGAACGGGTCTTTTCCTCCATGAATGATATGCTTTGTAAAAATTATTTTATGCTATTACTTTCTATTATTTTAATGGTTTTAGGGACATATATCATTTATGTGAGAGAATGATTTTCAAAGACCTGGTTCCTATTATAATTTCTTGTTTTGATCGTGAGAATTGCCAATTGCTAAAGGGATCAATTAGGAAGCTTCATACATAAGCTCCTGTATATTAAATAATTGACCTCTGAAGATGTGGAATACAAACACGAGGGGCAGAATAAAAAATTCCAAATGTCTTAAAAATTAGAAAAAAAATTTAAAACAATATTGTTTATGCTTTACAGAAGAAACTGAATTTCAGTGAACATACAATAAAGCAGAATGACAGTAAAGTTTAATGTAGGAACAATGATGTTTTGGGGAACAGATGATAATGCAGTGTAAGAGTAAAAAGAATTGATTAATAAAATGAGATTGTTTAAAGGGCTTGAGGGGTGGACTAGAGTGCGACTGCTCGAGGCCATAATTAGAAGAAATGCAAAATAATGTATTGTTTAACAATTTAATTTTTTATTGTGCTCGTGTCTCTGGGTAAAAAGATCAATTTCTAACATATTCGGGAAGTTTGAATTTTTTGTCAGACATGTTTAAAACTTAATGTTTATTTTGTTATTTCATGTATTTCTTGGCTCAAGAACACCTCTCGTGTGAGTGTAGAATGCAAGGCTGTCTTTTAAATAGTGCGTACTGTCATACAATTCCCATAGGTTTGGAGGGGAATTATACAATCAAACAATAAGTCCTCGGAAGTAGCTATCTAACATTATAATACCGTTCATAACTGTATTTCAAATCACAAAGGTGTTTCTTATTTGGTCAACGTAGTAGACTTTGAGCGAAACTTCCATTCTAAGAAGGCATTATCAAATAAAACACAAGTTACAACACTTTACGTAGTATTGCTTGTAACTTTTAATTATAAATGGGACAGAACGGTAGTTACAATAATAATTTGAGAATGATTAATGCAAATTGCACAAGCTGAATTATAATATAAATACATAATAAAAAATGGGTCTGACTTTTTATTTATGAGAAAGATTATAGTGTTTGAGATGTTAGTCCTATTTATTTAATAATTAAATAATAAGCAATTCTCTGGTAGCTTTCCAAAATTTGGATGAAATTGATGTATCGTTTCCTGGATGATATTCAGATTGAAATAAAATAAAGTACAATTTAATTTATTTTTTGAAAATGTAAATGAAAGCATAGTATATATTATACATGTGCATGAGTCGGTGTATCCCTGATGGCTCGAATCAGTTCAAATAGTAAGCTCAAAGTTTTAGTTCAAGTTTTGTTTTTAATGCAAAATCCACTTCGGAATAATGATTAATAATATTAGATATGTACATGAGTCCGTGTATCCCCTGATTTTATTTATATATTACTATATTAGATTTAAAATAATTGTTTAAACTATTATATTTTAATTTATCGTACTTTATAATTTCATTGCGGTAAATTCTAATATATATTAAAGAATCTAAAGTAACAATGTGATTGCATGTGAATTTTGATATAAAAATGTGAAATTTATTGTCCTAATTAGTCTATAAAAAAATTTAAGAGAAACAATTATTTATGAATGGTTCGAATTGGTGAACAATCTTATAACCCAGGCTCAAGTTCAATCCAAGTCGAAAGTTTTGAAATATAGATCAAGTCATATTTGAATTGATACATATGATAAAAAGTCTAATGAAGCCTAGTCTGAGCTCCGCATATCTTGTCCGCTATGACTCGCTTTCAATCTAAAATTATATATATATGGCTGTTTTACTATGTTCAAACTTGTAGTTAAAATTCAACATTTTTTTTTTGAGAAAAAAACTCAAATTCAACATTTCGGTGCCCTATTAATATTATTATTTTTCAAACTATCCATAATGAATATCTAGTATAATTGAAGTATAATTAATAACGATATCTCCTACTTCAATCAAAACAAATAGCACATAAGTCCTCATAATTAATTTAGTGTTATTTTCTAAAATCAGTGGTAGGAAATGGAAGGATTATTTTGCATAGACTCCTCTCCTTTTGAAAAAGGATTCTGCCATTGGTATAATTAGATCACAGCCATTGATTGGAGTATCATATTACAATAAATAATCAATGGATCGTGATCTCATAATAACTATTTGTCTTCCTAAGACTTTGTTAATAATAAGTAATAATCTCTTAACTTTTGTATTTTTGAACTTATATTCTGAAATGGTAAAGAACGGATCAAATACTAACCTTTTTCCGTGCCGATGATCGAAGCACACCGCAATCGGATACCAAATCCATCTCACATTATGTCAGATAATAGACGTATTTTCCACGACTTCTGTAGTGCCAGAAGATCGATAACGGGTATTTTTCATAGTAAAAAAAATCTCGTTCTAGAGAAAATCGAAATTCGTAGGAAACGAAGTATTTATAGAGAATAAAATCGTAAATTATCTCTTTTAATACTTATGGAACAAATGCATACATTTAAGTAATAACTTATTTTATTCTCAATTTAGTTCAATTAAGCAAATTGTATCAGATCTTTCGACCCGATTAACCCACTCACAAACGGATCGCGTATTTCCTTCTCATCTACTAAATTAATAATGAATGACATTATAGTAAATAAATTTGCTAAGTACATGACCGAACTGCACTAGAATAATTATAAGGTAAACTTCAAAAAAATACCCTGAGGTTTAAGTCATTTTCAAAATGATGCTTGTGATATTATGGGTCTCAAAAGGGGGCTCGAGGTTGTCGTTATCAAATTGGGATTTTTCCGTCCACACCGTAAAAAATGATGACGTGGACATGGTTAATTTTGGAAATCTTGTTTGTGTTCATCTCCTTTTCTTGTCAAACCCTAAGCCACCACATCTCCTAGTAAACTTTGAATCATATGAATACTACCTAGAAGATCTCAGTTAACTTGAGAAAAAGAATGTGATAAACGATATTACCATACCTAAATAAAACCAAGAAACTTCAAATGGCTCAAACGTATTCTTTTACTGCAGAAATATATGAAACCTCAAATTAGCATCGGATGACAGAATGAAGTTAAAATGTGAAAACAAATTAGGGCTTAAAGGTAAGCTCTCTGCATCAGGCGGAGCTAGCTGACCATGAATTGGAGAGAAGAGATCAAGAGCTCGTTTGAGTGATTTCAAACCGAGTTTCTTCAAGGACTGTGGTTCTATAGGCTCCAACTCCATCGTCGGCCTTGGCATCTTCTCCTCCAATTCTCACTGGGTTGTAGAGAGGAAGACGGATATGATATGAAAGGGAACTCGGATATGATTTTACTTCTATGTTATTATGGCTAATACCGTAATAAGTAGACCCACTGCTTTTTCTTTTTCTAATTTGAGCAGGAATAACCCCATTAACGGCGGATTCTGGCTCTGTATTTTTAGTGAGTTACCTAATTTAACAAGCTTGCGTTTAAGATCTTGTAACCTTAGTGATTTTGCTGCGACTATCTTTCAACAAATTATCTTCCTCGGTATTTCATTATTTTTTTTCAAAATATGATTTTTGTAGTGGCATTAAAAGGGATTAAGGTATTACTGCGGCGGCGATGGGTTTAACGGCAAGTAATTGGTGGTTAGACTGAACGGGGAGGAGGGATGAAGGTGAGATGGATGTCGGGATGAGAGGAGGAGACGGAGAGGGAGGAGATGTGGTGTCTTAGGGTTAGATCAAAGAAGGAGATGAACAAAAACCAGATTTCCAAAATTACACTTGTCCACGTCAGCATTTTTTACGGCGTGGACGGAAAAATCCCGATTTAATAACAGGAACAAACCACGAGCCCCATTTTGAGACTCATAATATCACAAGATAATATGAAAATGACTTAAACCTCGGTGTATTTTTTTGAAGTTTACCCATAATTATATGAATATGCTTTACAAACTACAAATAAGAAGTGAGATCTCGATCATATGTTGATTTTCATCTAAAATCTATGATGTTAGTGAATAAGAATTTATGCATTTATGATAATGGGGCAATTATTTGTTCACTACGAAAGTCATAGATTTTAAAATAATTTTTAAAAATAATAATATGAAATAATAATTATATTACATGTAAGATTTTCAAATAGGGAATTGGGTAACCTTGATGGGAAATGGGGATCGTGGATGGGAATTGAGAACACATATTCACTATTCTTTAATGGGGATGAAATTTTATTTTCTGTTTAGTATTGCTTTTCAAGTTGTTGTTTTAATATATTGCTCTCACAAACTTTTCATAAAACTACATATTTTGATTTTGAACAACACATTTTTTTATCATTATATCATTAATTAGGAACTATTGGTTTCATTTTTTCTAATGTTGATTATAGACTAAGCTTGAAAATAAATTTTTAAAAAACACAACCAAACTAACCCTTAGAAGAATTGAGAATGGAGAACGCATTTTCCACTTCCTGATGGAATCCACTTTCAAGTTAAGGAACATGCATTGTTCATTTTGTTACCGTATCTTCAAATTCTTCCAATCATTTTATTAGTTATAAAGTTACAATCATTAATCACCAAGTTAACCTTACTATGAAAATATACAAAGTTTTATTAGGCTACATAGCAAAAAGATTGATTAATAATTAGAAGCGGATACAAGTTATAACAATCAAATTGCTAAGACATAAATCAACATGTGATGAGATTTACGGAAACGGAACCTGCTACTGTAAAAAGCGACCTCGTTTTGAAAACAGAAAATCAAATCATAGTCAAATCCAAACCAATTTGTCAAAATATATTCTCATGATATTATAGTTCTTATAATTGTTCAAAAATTGGTATTCTTATTCTTATTAATTGTATTAACAATGTTATATTTGTTATTAATATAAATTATATTATTTAATAATTATTCTTTATTATTAATATTTTTATTCGTCAATTTTTATGATTATAATTAATTATTTATTAATACATTAACTAGAATTATTATTTGATGTCAAAGAGCGCACTGAGGATATCTCCTTGACCTACAGGTAATCTGTAAAACAAAAGAGTTTTGGTTGGCTAGGCCGGGTTTGGCGGCGTAACCACTTCGATACTTAAATTAGGTTGTGTGGGTGAATGATCAAGAATAGTAATTTGTGATTTAGACGTGATACTTCTTATGTGATTTTGCACCTCTTTTATAGTAGATTGGGAACGTCCTTTGACAGTTGAGATGGTGTTATTTGGCAATGTTAACGGCTACCTCATTAAGGTTGATTAAGATCAGTAACCACCTTTTTTTTATGTATTTTGACCTGGTAGCTACCTCTAACAACCTGATTAATCGGTTTGACTAGGTGTCTCATGCATGGACTATAAAGTGAGCCTCTCACATCGGCTTTCACCATATCTTGCTATCATTATTAATATTAGATTTTATTTTGTATTTATTATTATTTATAATCATTTTTATCAATTACTTAGACTAAACAGTAAATAGAACTCAACTAATTTAAACTAATGGTTAGATCCGTGCCAATCAAATGAAATCCCTTCATTAGTGTCACTTTGGTATAACCTAACCCCTACTACAATGGCTAAAGCAAAATACATGGTATAATTCACACTGGTTGCAGGTTTTTGTACGACGACGTTTTCGCAAAACCTCTTATTAGCCGACGCAGTCACTACCTCCAGTGTCATTAAGCACAATACAGTAGAATCTTGTTAAATTAATACTCGATAAATTAATAATCTCGTTAAAATAATAATTTCCTCTGGTTCCTAGTCGAGACCAAAGTGGTAAACTAATAAATCGCTAACTTTATAAGATAATACGAAAAAATAAATTCATATAGATCCCATTTGACATATAAATTAATAATTCATAATTTATAAAAATATATTTCATATAATTCATAGCTAATTAACTAATCTAAGAAGATTTTTGAAAATATGAATTTAATGTTACTTGTTTCTTTTTTAAATTAATATCATCTTGAATCTTATCTCTAACATTTCTTAGAGTATTGAGAAAATCCGATGTAGAGTTCTCATATTGTATAAGGAAATGTTGTAAGGTGATTGCTTTTAAGTGCATACTGGATTTTATTATTTGTACTCACATAATTCTCTATGTATACCATCTGTCATGGTTGATTTTTTTATACCTTTGAGATGAGAAGTCATTTTTTTCTTTTGTTTTGTAAAGTTATATGTAGTAACTCTAACTTAGTTAATATTAGTACATGTAACTATATTAATAGTTGAGTGAATTTATATATTTAACTTAAGATATGTATGAAATATTAAAAATTTATCAATAAAAATATATAAAATTAATTAACATGCATAATTAATAGTTATTAATTAAACTCATGTATTCTGTATATATTCACGTGCTAATGAATTAATAATTATTAATTTAAGACGATTAATTAATAACTTGGGAACAAATTGATGGTTCTCTCTGTATTCATGGCAGTAAGGTTAGGCCACCGCCTGTAACAAAGGATGTACCTTTGATCTCCTGAGGTTTATCCATGTGGCCGCCATGCCTCCGCCGTTGGGTGGATCCTTTCACACTTCGGTCGCTCCTCCGCCGATGGTCTTGCCGGAGTTCGATCTCATCCCGGATTACGGCACTGATAGGCACAGCGCTAACTTGAAGTTTGGGCTGACTGGTTTCGCTTTCAATGGATTTATGGAGTTGATGGCCTTTCCCAGAAAGAAGGTAACACTCAATTTCTTCCTTGTACTATCAAATTATGTATTAACTTTCTTATCACAGCATAATCACTATCAATTTCGTTGACAAATAGTAATGATTCGTTTTCTCTATGAATTCTTAATTTCATTTGGGGTTTAGGATGGTTATATTCGCGGTTTTATCTTGCATTGGGGTGACTTTGTTATTACCTAGCATAATGGATCATGAATGCATTGTCAACTGTTTTGGCTACTTCAGCATTTCGTCTGAATATTAGTTTTTTTTTCTCTCTGATATAGTTTCTGCCTGCAATTGTTATTTTTTTTATTCATTATGCGCAGTTCTTTGATTTGTAAGCAGGAAATTGTATTTTGGTAATATTATTAGGAAATTGCTTGTCAATGCTTTCTATATATTGCAGGTTTCTAAACCTAAAAAAGGCATTAAAAAGGATCAAAACATTTGAAACCAACTCCTCCAGTCGTTGTTCTCTGCAGGTAAGAGCTTTCATGATGATATTTGATTCCAGGAGTTATGAGTTTTCTCTCTTTTTGCTTCTGAAAGTTCAATTTTTGACATAGAATTTCATTGATAACACTTTTACGGCGTTTAAATGCTTCAAATATCAATAGAAAATGGGTATTTTTGATTCTTTCCTCAACTCCATCTCTCCATTAACAAGGAAGCTACTATTATGACCTCTAATTAGGCATTTACTGTAGTGCATGCGTTTTTGTTTTCTTTCGGAACGATCAATGCCGTGCATGACTTCATATCGTGCTTGAGAGTGAACTAGTGGGTTTCATTTTGTTTATGATTTTCGAGTAATGCTACGCTTTCGAGTCAATGTTGATAGTCATTCAGTCATTATGCTTTTCTTCGTCAATGTTGAAAGTCATCACTGGGAATCCTTGTGCTCACAACCTTTTTGTATGTCATTTATTTCATTGCTTTGAATGTTTGAGTATAACTTATGCATATACTCGTTGATGCATAATCTCTTCCTTTGGATCATTTTTATTGTGGTTTTCAGGAGTTGTGGTGAGATTAAGGTGCCTAACTGTTGCAGTGAAAATGGGGAAAGTGTCGGTTAGAAAAATAATAAATGAAGGAGCTTTAGTTATCTAGATCCATATACCTGAGTATGTAGGTTTTCTTACTTTTCTTATTACTTTATATTGCCAGCAATTCTGATGCGGCCTTAGAAAGTTATTGCACTGTGCTCTATATTTTGCAAAACCAGTTGCCTGTTGAAATGGTAACTGGCCTGGTGGTGTTATGAATGCACATCTTTGACCAGCAAATTGCCAGCATATTTTTATCCGAGTTATGAATGATCTTTTGTAAAATTGAATTGATTCTCATTCTAACAACCTTGGTGTCTAATTTGGGTTATACCAATCAGCAGGAGTATAGTATCTCCAAGTTCTTGAAACTGTTATCTCAGGTTTCATTATACATTTCAGATTTAAGTTGAATTTACATTCTATTAAATTGTGTGAAATGCAAAACAAAGCAATTGATTGGGGGTTATCAGTTTGGCCTTGCTGGTGTAAGGGCAAAACTAATAAACTTTTTCCAAGTTTATGGAGTTAATAGGAACAAATGGAAGTTTAGGGGACATCGGTCATTTGCAAGTTCAGGGGTAGTTGACATATTTGGAAAAAATTCAAGGTAACTGTGATTGGTGTCCAATTTTTTGTCCCAAATATGCATTGTAGTCACTGATTGGAATTCCAAGTGAATTATCTTATTTTTGAAAGGAGTTAGTAAAATGAAGATTTAAAATTATACCAAAATTGATGCGATTATTCATGAATTTAACTGATGGGAATGAATGGAAATGCTCAGCAGTTTGAATAATTATATTAAAGATGTTTTTCAAACAAAAAAATTTATCTGTTTGAATTGAATTCTATGAAAGAAGAAAAAAAAAAGGAAAGAATCTTCAGCGAGAAGGATACTAAAGGCTACCCACGTAATCATTTTCATCAACTCCTTATCTCACATATCTGTCACCTGGCATGACACGTGTGTGTACGACACAGTTTCAAGGCGGTTCTCAGAATGTGAGTCTCCCAATATTTCGTCGAAAACTCCACCTTTCAGTGTACTCTCTGTTCTTCCTCTATAAAATTTACATTTTAGGCACATTGTCAGTTCTATTCTCTGTTGAGTTGTTTGAGTTAATTAATTAAAAATGATGACGATGAGGAACTTTGGGAAAGAATACCAGAAACAAACGGTGCCTGAATGGTCTGAAGCATATATGGACTACAAAGGCCTCCAAGGAATTCTCAGACAAATCTTTCACCATAAGAAGAGAATCAGCCAACCGACCAATACCCACGATTCTCTCTCTCATTCTAATTCCAATGAAGGGGACATTGAAGACCGAGTCCTTGACATAACCACATCAAACCAGGACTCAGCCACTGGTTCTGCGAAGCTGTACAAAATCCAGTTCCTGAAAAAGGATGAACAAGGAGGAGACATTGAAGCCTTTTTCTTTCACAGACTTGACCAAGAGCTCAATAAAGTTGATGCCTTTTACAAAGACAAGGTGGAGGAAATGACCAACGAGGCCTCCTTGCTCGACTCACAGATGGATGCTTTGATTGCATTCAGGATCAAGCTCAATAAACCTGCTTCTGCTTCCCACATCGACACACCAATTTCAGGTAGTTAATTATATTTTATCCTAGTTTTAGTTCCAATTTGGGAGTGTCATTTTAATTTTGTGGTTCGTGTGCAGGAATGGGGGATAGTGTGAGCTCAGTTAGTGATGGTTATGATTCTGAAGTATCAACTACTGCCCCTAATTTCGAGATCAATGAAGTTCACTCCCCTAATTATGAAGGTGAAGAAAAAGATCCCATGGAGATACTTGATCGTGTGAAGATGAACAATACACTTGAAACTCCAATGTCTACTATTAAAGGGGTATTCAATGATTCTAAACAAGAAGACCTCAGCTTCAACAAAGCCGAAATGAAGAGAGCTGAAGCAAGATTGAGAGCTGCCTTCATCGAATTCTACCAGAAGCTCCGTCTTCTTAACCACTACAGGTGATTAACAATCTTACATTTAACAAGAAGCTCTATTACATTTGAAGTTTGTCATTAGTTTATTACAAGTAAGATTTATTATATGGTTGTTCATAGAATAATTACTGTCTAAAAATGTCTGAACCAGTTATATGAATCTTGAAGCATTTTCAAAGATCATCAACAAGTACGATGAGGTTAGACATTTTCGTTTTTTCGCTTGAAATCTCGATGGAACCAAGTATTTGATTAGGTTTCTGTATATAATGTGTAATTTCAGATAACATCAAGGAGGGTATCCAAATCATACATGAAAACAGTGGATGAATCCTACCTTAGCAGCTCTGATAAGGTATACATTTGGCAATTGCAATTGTTTTGGTATTCGTTGCTAATTACTAGGTGTAAGAAATTTATGTGTTTCTGTTATTACTTATTACAGGTGAGTGACCTCCTTAAAAAAGTGGAGGTTACCTTTCTCAAGCATTTTTCCAATTCGGACAGGAGGAAATGTTTAAAAGCTTTAAGGCCAAAACAAAAGACTGAAAAACAGTGTCACATTTTTTTCAGGTAATAATCGATTGCTTTTACTTTAAAACTCAGTATCATGATGCCCATTTGATCTGCTGAATTTGAATGTCAGGCTTTTTATTTGGTTGTTCGATTGCGCTATTGATAGCTGTTATTTTGAAAGTACAAGCACAGAAACTGATGGAGAAGAAGGAAGGAATCTCGTATGTTGTAAACATTATCCCACTTTACAGGCAAGAAAAATAGTCTTGGACCTACATTAATCGCTGCCCAATTGATTAATTCAATTGTTCCAACTGTTTTAGTTTGATTGGATTGCAGCTTGTTTGCATACATTGTCCTACATATGCTCACTTACGCAGCAAACATCTACTTCTGGAGGCGATACAAGGTCAACTATCCATTTATATTCGGTTTCAAGCACGGTACAGAACTAGACCATAAACAAGTTTTCCTGCTAAGCAATGGTCTAGCCGTGCTTGCTCTAGCTAGTTTCCTGGCAAATTTACACCTGGATTCTGGCTCTAACGCACCCAACAAGACACTCACTCAACTGCTGCTTCCTGTGTGTTTGGTTGTTGTAAGATTCATTCCATGTGGCATTTAGTTTATTTCTATTACAATACTTGTGTAAGAAATTTTAAAAATTTTTACTAATGAAGGCTTGCTTCATCTTCAGGTGATTCTGGCCGTACTTTTCTGTCCGTTTAACATCATATATCATTCAAGTCGTTTCTTCTTTAATCGTTGTTTGTTCCGCTGTATTTGTGCACCACTATACAAGGTATCAAACAAAAGGTCTAACACACAATAACTAACTATATTACGTAACTGTATTTGTTGCATATAATTTTATTGAAATGTTGATTTTGTAGGTGAGGCTTGCAGATTTTTTCTTGGCGGACAGTCTTACAAGCCAGGTTTGAACCCATAAATTAGTTAAGGTGAAAAAACAGTTAAAAGTTGCGGTATGTTGTGTTTTAATGTTCTTGTTTAACCTCAGTTCCAAGCAATAAGGAGCCTTGAGCTGTACATATGCTATTCCGGTTTGGGGGAATATTCAAGGAGACAAGGCAAATGCCATACTCATGGTGTCTACAATGTTTTATACTTCATTATTCCAGTTATGCCCTTCTGGCTTCGCTTTCTACAGGTAAAAGCATTTGCACTTTTGTTACTGCATCTTTTTTTATGCTAAGGGGATTCTTTATTTGATTACTTGGATTTTGGTAGTGTTTCCGGAGATTATGTGAAGATAAAGATAAAATGAACGCATGCAATAGTTTGAAATACATGTCAACAATAGTTGCAATGGTGATGAGAACCATGTACGAATTCAGACAAGGGCGGAGTGTATGGTTGGTATTGGCGTTGATAAGCTCAGTCGTTGCAGCGATGGCAAATACGTACTGGGACATTGTAGTAGACTGGGGGCTGATGAGAAGGAAATCAAAGAACCCTTTCCTCAGGGACAAACTTGTAACTAGTCATAAAAGTGTCTACTTTGTTGCAATGGTAAGAATGTCAATTAAGTGACCAAACTGATGTAGTGTTGTTAGTATTGGTAATGGGAAAGTGATTATTTATTGTAGGCGTTGAATGTGGTGCTAAGAGTAGCTTGGATGCAAATGGTTTTGGAGTTCAGTTTGGAGAAGCATCACAAAATGGCAGCATCAAGTGGAATAGCATGCCTGGAGATCCTGAGGCGCGGTATTTGGAGCTTTTTCAGGTTGGAGAATGAGCATTTGAACAATGTAGGCAAGTTTAGAGCATTCAAGTCGGTCCCACTTCCTTTTAGTTACTATGATTCTGATGATGACAAGGATGACTAACCATTCTAAAAAGCAGCATTCTATTCCCTGCATTGGATTATCTATACATTATAAAAGAAAGTAAAATGGGAAACTTAAGGTTGCTTTTATGTGTTACTTAATGCTAAAGTACATGGATATCCTACTTGCAAAAAAATTAGTGAATAGTTTTTTATATGGAGGTGAACAATTATTGTAAAATGGGCTATTTACAGACTTAAAATTGAAAAAAAGCCAAATTATAGAGGAGGAAAAGATGTTAAAAAGTCACTCTTTATGCTTGACTCGAAGTATCATTTTCAAAATTATCTAACACAATGAGCTGTGAGAATTATGTTTTATTTGAGTTTAAATTGGCTATGATTATTTGGTCTGAGTTTGATAATATTTAAATGAATAATTAATTAAAAGTTTTCAATTTAAGCTAAATAGTAAGTATTGATAGAAATAATGTGTTATTTACATCTACAAAAAGAAATGTTATTAGTTGGTTTGGTAACTGTATAATTTCTTTAGTAAAAATATTCGGCAGAACTGGAGAATCAATTGTGAAAACCTGCTTCGAACCTTCAAGCAATATATTAACTCATATGTAATGTAATGAGCATTTGTCTTTTTGGTTTAGACTTTGGTGTATAATTTAAATACGCCTATGAAAAAGTAATTTAAATTATTTATTACGATGTAAAGCGAAATTCAGTAAATAATTTAATGTTTTTTAATACATTATTTGACATGTTCATAAAAAATAGAGAAAAATAAGAGACAAATAAATTATAATAGTGGAAACATGAACTTTTGAAAATGTTAGATTTCGAACTCAGGATCTTTTACATCTACTTCGAAAGGTAAACTAATTGAATTATATTTACTTGATAAAATAGTATTGGTAACGAGATAAATTAAAAAAATAATCTCATAATAAAGTTTAATAAAAGTTCAACATATGTAATAAGATATTATGGTACTAAATGTATAGCAATGTTACTTTAAGCAGCGATAAGAAGTAAAATATTATAATACATTCATAAAAGTTGTACCATACAAGCACAGTAAACCAAAGGAAAACAGTTTTTCTTTTACGTAAAAATATAATTTTTTGTATGTTTTCATAAAAAAATTTATTCTTGCAAAGAAAGAAAAAGAAATTATATAAAATTGAAATTGGGAAAACACGGAGCGGTTGGCAGCTCCAAGCCAAGGGTTTTAAGGAGGTTTTGAAAAGCAGCAAAGGCGCTGCCTTTCCTTCATTCATTCTATTCTATTCTACTCCCAGACCTAATTCTACGATTACTTTAAATCCAGTTCGTCTTCCAACTCATTCAAACCTACTATGAGCTCTTCTAATCCCACAACCTTTGATCCTGCCGCCAATTCTACTCCCGACGATGAGAAGTCCAAAGACGCCTCAATTGACTCTCAGATCGCACCAGATTCAGTTCAAGCAAACGAAGGAGCTCAAAAAGAAGACGGCGAGGGTGAGGGAGACGATGGTGAAGAGGGAGAGTGTGGATTCTGTTTGTATATGAAAGGGGGTGGGTGCAGAGATGCTTTTATAGATTGGGAGAATTGCATCAAAGAGGCAGAGGATAATAATGAGAACATCGTTAACAAGTGTTTCGATGTTACTTCGGCTTTGAGGGAGTGTATGCAGGCTCATGCCGAATACTATGAGCCTATTTTGCGGGCTGAGAAGGCTGCTGAAGAGGAGGCAATGAAGGAATTGGAGAAGGAAAAGGAAAAGGAAACGGCTTCTAAAGAATCTCAGCCAAACGATGCCCGGAGCCAAGAGAAGGTCGTGGATTCCAACCATTCAAAATCAAACGATGAGATGGTTAGATGATTTATCTTTCCAATTTTGCGAATTTCTGCTTCTTTCTTTTTGTACCTTTTGCTAATTAATTACGGATTAAATTATAGGAAATCCAGATTCTGTTTCCTATTCTGTTATCGATACCAAGTTACATGAGATTATGACCACAGAGAAAATAAATGATAATGTATTTATCACGATCACGAATCACAATAACGATGGATTTGGTTAGCCACTTCTTGTTATTTTTATGTCATCTGGGGAATATTATTCATCAAATTCATATGTGTACCTAGCTGCTCTTACTAGTTGATTTATCTGATGGATTGATGATTGCAGGTGATATATTTACATTAGATTGGGGCGATTTATGGTTCAGTTTACTTATCTGATTTATGTTTAGTTAACAGAATAAGGATGCATAAATTTTTCTTCCTGACAGTGCTAGTCTACATAGTCCTTTGAATGTACTGCTTTCACTGTGATTTGTTTCATTTTAGTAGTTGGATTATACTCATTGGGGTATATTGCTGTGTTGTCGGTGAGCCTAAGTTGTTAAATATGCAAATAATTTTAAGAAACTTTATAAAAACCCCATAGCTTCTACAATTGTTGACTTGATACTTTCGGTGCTAGTTGCTGCACATGAAGAGGTAAAGTATTGTGTTTTAATGTTGTTGACTTCTCATCCTTTGCTGTTCCATAGGTAAGAAGATATGCTATTAGCCTATAACCTATTAATAAACTATTTTTCAAAAAAAACCTATTAATAAACTGAAAAGGTAGATTTTTTTGTGAGGTTTTTATAAGGATGGTATGAACGCTTACATATGTAAAATTGATATACAATAACAAAGGTTTTTGCTATACATGGACAGAATAATTCTTCAGAAGATACCAGTTTTTGAGTGAATGAAAGAGATATATGCATATAGCTTAGAGCTTTCTCAGGCCAATTAACTCTCCCTCTTCTATGCCTGCTCTCTGTCAATGTTCAATGCTTTTATTTGAAACCATTGCCAATCTATGACAATAAAAGCTATGCTCACTATTAGTGTTAGAATGAGATGCCTCTTTTTTTTTTCAATTGAGAGTTATACATTGCCTCATGGAAGGAAGTTGTTGGACAGGCAATTGCGGTGTCACCAAATCACCATAGTTGTTAGAGGCTCAAGGGGGCCAGGCGCGCGCCTGAGGTACGTTAGGCGCATAAAATTTGCGAAAAATATTTGCTTGAAAAAGTGAAGTTAAATACGATAGAAGTATTGGGAAAAGAACAAATTGAATTGTTAGATGACGTACACATGGTATTTACACACTACCGTAGGAACTCAAGGGTGTTTCTCCTAACTAGTGTTTTTTTAACTTTTAAGGAGTTTAAAAATAAGTAGTCAAATGTTTCTGTAAAATGATTTTTAAGTCATTAAAAGTGTTTCTCAAAATTGAATTTTAAGTTACTTTTAAGTTGTTGAATCTTGAGAAAATTATAAAGTATATGTTTTGTAAAAAGGTATTTGATTTTGAATATAATATAGGGGTAATATTGTAATTTGATTGGTCAAAAAATAGATTTGAAAAAAAATCATTTTTTAAAAGTAAGTATTAACTACTTCTTACTTTTTACTTAAAAGTAACTTTTTTTAAGTTGAAAAAAGTTTAAAGAAACATTAAACTAACTAACTTTTAATTTAAAATTCTACTTTTAAGGAAGTTTGATTAACTTTTAAGTTTAAAGAAACATCCTCTTAATTTATCTAGCCATCATAGGAATTGTAAATAAAAATATCTAGCGTTGAATTTATTACATAAGAACTCTGAAGAATAGATGAATAACACATTATCTTGCATTAGTTATTTAACCCTTGTCAACAACAATAGTATTGTTTTACCAAACACTTGATATCAATAAGCTACTTGCTATCTTGTAAAACAATAAATTATTTGTAGTTGTATTTGTATATAAAAAGAAAATTATTGTTTATCAAATTATGGTGATTTATATATATATATATATAAAAGCATAATAGCCTTTGACAATGCAATTTTGAAATGTTATATGTAAATTGGGAAAAGAATAACTAATATTATTTATTACAACTTGAATATTCCGTAGCTAATTATCAAAAAGCCGGCTAACCTGTACATTACATTTTTTTTCCTTGGTGGTTTTCATTGGTTGAGGAGGTCAATCGAATTTCCTGAAGATATTTTATAGTAATAAAAAAGGATTTATTCATCCTTGTCATCATCCTCATCATAGTTGAAAGGCAATGGAACTGATTTGAATGCTCTGTATTTTCCCACATTGTTCAAGTGTTCATTCTCCAACCTATTATTCAACATCAATCAAGTCAGTCAGTCTCTATTTAATTATTTGACCAAAATTCAGATGAATTAGTCAACTACCTGAAAAAATTCCAAATTCCACGTCGAATAATCTCGAGACTAGCCACAAGTGTTATGGCTGTTTGCTCGTGCAAACCAAATACTGTCCATCCCATCACAGTTTGCAGCCATGCAAATCTCAACAACATATTCAATCCCTATAAATACCATTTCAGTTTCATCAACACCAAACCATTAAATAATACAACGATAGATCAGTTCCAGGGAACAAAATTACTGACCATGGCAGCAAAATATGCAGACTTTTGAGGAACAAGTAGTTTGTCTCTGAGCAAGAAATTCTTGGAACGCCACTGAAGCAATCCCCAATCCCATACCAAATCCCAGTAAGTGCTAACAACTGCTGCAAGTATTGAGAAAGTCCATGCCAATATACCCCAAAGCTGAATTTCGTTGAATTTGTAGGCTGTCCTCATACTAACTGCTACTATCGTTAGGAAATATTTGAGTCCATTATAAGCATGCTCCGAATCCTTGTCCTCAAAAAGTCGTCTCAGGCACTGCAGCACACGAGCCCAGTATGGTATTACTGCTACTATGAAGTAGAATATGTTGAATAAGTCCTTTTCTCTGCAGTTGTTTTGCCTCACTTGATAGTCTCCCCATCCATAGTAGCACACATAAAATTCCAGGCTCCTGAGCGCTTCGACTTGGCTAGTTAGTTGATCTGCCAAGAAGAAATCGGGAAGTGTGACCTTGTAGAGTGGAGCAGCTATGCAGTGGAAGATGCATGTCAGGAAGAAGAGACGAGCTGGCCGATATAGCACATTGAATGGCAGTAACAGCAGCACAAGCAAAAGCTGCAGCAGGACAATGAAAAGTCAACAAATAAATGTACAAGTTAATTGAATCGATGAGAATAGTTGAAGAAACTTACAATGAGCAGATTTAGAGGGAGAAGTTCGGTGAATTTTTGATAGTCTAAGGTTTTCGGGTCCATCTCCATGTCAAGGTTAATGAGTATGCTGATTAGTGCAAGTGTCCCGATGCCAAAACCGAGTAGAAGAACTTGTCGATAGCCTAGTTCTGTTGCTTCTTTGAATCCAAATATGAAGACGTAATTCACTCTGTATCTCCTCCAGTAGAATATATTCGCTGCATACATTATTATGTGCAGGGCAATGAATCCAAACAAGCTGCGAGAATATCATATTATTAGTAGTCAAGCAATAATACTAAATTATGTCAAAGATTACTTATTCAGTTATGAAAATTACCTGTAAAGTGGAAACATTGTAGACATGTATAATTCTCTTCCTGGTTTGTTCATGATTTTACGAGCGTGGATTATGAGTACAAGAGCCACTAAGAGAGATACGCAGCAACCAGAAAAGAAACCTGCAACGTTTTGGGATACAAGGGATTAATAGACCGAAACAAAAAAAAACAACAAAATTCATTGAAGGCAGGGTTTTTAGTATTTACCCATTGAAAATGTTGTCATGTGTCTTTCTTGTTTCATCTTTGGTCTTAAGATGGCCATGCCTTTTCTCAGATTCGAATTGGCAAAATGCTTGATGAAAGTTGCCTCCACCCTTTCCATCAGTTTGTTCACCTGTCCATTTCAGACATGTATATTTCAGTTTTAGCATACAAAGGAATTGAGTTAGTTTGTAAAAGAAAAGATTGTAATCTTACTTCATCAGAACTTCCAAAGCAGGATTTATCCACCGATTTCATGTAGGCTTTTGACGCATTTCTTGAGGTTATCTGTACAAAAGAAGCGAAATATCATTGAATTAAGAAACTTATCACATGTGAACAAAAATATGGAGCTGGCAAGTATATCTAAATTAACTATACCTTGTCATACTTCTTCATGATCTTGGAAAATGCTAACGTATTCAAGAAACTAAAACTCTTGAAAAGTCGAAGTTTATGATGAAATTCGACAAAAGCACGAGTGAGTTGGTCCTCTACTTTCCTAAGATTTTCTCTCGTGAACTTCAGTTCATTCGTGTCGTGAACTCCAAGGAATCCTTTAATGGTGGACCGTGGAGTTTCATGAGTGTTGTTGATCTTCACATGGTTAAGCACTTCCAATGGAGCTGGTCTACTTCCTTTCATTTGTTTTGCCTTCTGAACGTCTTTCATCTTATTATGAATCGACTCATCAGATTGTTCGTGCAGGCTCGAACCTTCGTCAATCACATCCAATACTTGAACTTTTCCTGCAAAACAAAACCTTTTAAATAAATGAAAAAAAATCAGACAACATAAGATGGTTATGATGAGGGGGAGTTACGTAACGTACTGTTGGGTCGAGCCGCGGATGGAGTAGAAGCAGACAGAGCAGCAGCAGAAGCAGAGACATCGGAAGCAAGACGAGCCATGTCAGCATTCCTATCAGACCAACCAGTTGGGTTCTCAACTTTGATTCTGAAAGCAATCAAAGCATCCATTTGTTTAGTCAGCAAATCAGCCTCTTTCAAAACTTCATCAACTTTGGTCTTATAAAACTTGTTGACTTTATTGAGTTCATTGTCCAATCTTCTGAAGTAGACGAGTTCATACTCGGAACCTTCATCAGAGGACATGAAGAAAGTAGTCTCAAAGCTCTGAGAGCCGTCGCGGTTCACAGCATTGACCAAGATGGGTTGACTTTCAATGTCAACCGACAAAGGAGACGAAGGGGTTTTTGGAGGGTTAGAGATTCGCTGCGTTAAGCCACTGAAAGCTCTGTAAAGAGTGAGCTTTCGTTTGAGAGCGGCAGCGGTAGGAGGTGGCTTGTTTCTGAGCCGAAATCGTTGGATTTCTTTCAAAAGGGATTTCAAGAAATCGTAGTCCATGTACGCTTCTTGCCATTCTGGCACCATTTGTGCCTTGAATTCCTTCCCAAACTTCATTCTCAATTAACACCAAAAACACAGTGAATGAACTCAAGTTGAGATATAGTAAGAGAAGACTTTGTTAGTTTGGCTGGAAAATGGGATGAAGAGCAGAAAATTTTGACAATTACAGACACTGAAAATTAATATGTTTGATATGCAATGTGTGCGTGTCTTTTATATATATACTGATCATGATATATTTTATGTGGTTTGAGGAAAGGAAGGAATGATGGGATTGGTAGGGAAATGATCAAGTAGAATTAAAGAAACAAAAGAGGAAATTGTCAAAGTTTTCAAACGCATGAAATCATGTATATTTTATTTAGAGTCAGGGTCTTTGGGTATGTAATAGTTACACAATCATTCTATAAAAGATGCATTCCATTTGCAACCCTTCTCATTCAACTCTCACCTATTGACAGCTGCTTTTCAATTGTTTTCCATGGTACAGAAGATGTTGTCACAATAAACACAAGATTGTGAGATATTTTCACATTTTTCTGGGCTTGGAAAAACAATAAACTGGCTCTTGGACAAAATTTAGTGTCCTTAAAAAGATTTTGCCCCTTTTTTTACGGTTATTTAAGGAAAATGGATTCTATTCGGATTGAAAATATTTTTTTATATATTTTTAGAAAAGATAAGAAATAATGTTACTGCAATAACTCTCAACATTAAAGAATCTTTTTTTGTTTAAACTATGTTATCCGCTCTGAACTCATTAAATTTTTACTTCACTCTAATTCTATGTTCCATCTTGATATACCTCCGTTGTTTAGTTGATTCGTCTCCTGCATAAAATGTAAATATTTAATAATTACAGAACCTCTGTTTCGACATTTTGTGAAATTAGTACTTATTGGAGATTAGTCTTGTTACTCTTGATTGTACGTCAACATTCATTTAGAACAAAAAAAATACACATCTCCAGCAATACATTGACAATGATTTATAAACAATAAATTATAAGAAAATATTTTTAAAAATACAAGCATTGCAACAATTACCTACTCTAGTTGACTTTATTATTAATTCAATCATAATTTCTTTTTTGGGTTTAATAGACTATCAGTACTTTATCGTACAAAAATATTTGTTCTACCGTATTGCTGACTCGGCCAATCTTCTAAATGCTCCCTTTTAAAAAGTAATAATAACATAATTATACCAAAATTAATTAGGTTCCAGTCCTTCCTAAATCTTGCTCATTTCAAAGTATTATTCATATTAGTGATGCCAAAGAAAAACGAAACAAGTAGTGAACTTCATGCGAAATTTTGAAATCAGACTAACATATCTTCAATTATATATTTATATAGAATGATTTATGATCTTCATTAAATGGAACCCCTTTTTTCTTTTTCAAAATTTTAATGTTGAAATTCGATAACATTTAGCCATTAGCTTTTGTTTTGGTTTAACTTTCATAAAAGTTTCACTTTGTGATACTTATTTTCTTCTAAAATAGTACTATTATAGTTTAGTTTAACCTTTAATAAAGAGACTCAAATTTAAAATTTTCTAAGGTGTTGTTTAGGAGGGGGATTTTGAGTTTAAAGTCAAGGAGAGGAGCTCAAAACCTACACTTGGGAGGAAGAAGAAGGAACAGTGAAAGAGGTTTTGATAGGAGCCTCATCCTTTCATTTTTTGCCAATATCCCTGTATGGCGTTCCACCGAATTAGTGGAACGTGGGGGATGACAATCGGACTTTCAATTTTACCTATTTTATTTATATTATTTAATTTTTTTCGTTTTTGTTTTATTTGTAGTTTTCTTTGCAAGTAAGGATATTTAAATAATTTACGTACTCACTTTACTTTGTAAACTCATCCCTTCTCAAGCACAATATTATTTGATCCTTTATGTTTTATCAAACACCTTCCTATAAATTACCATCTTTCTTTTATAATTCTTACAAAACTTGCTTCCAATCATAGCCTAATTGTATACATATTCCACAGACTAGAATAAGTATCGTATCGTAGCCTTGGTGTTTTTTAAAATGCAGATTTAATCAAATTGGAAAAGTTCTCAACGTAAAAAAATTGGAAGAGACTGATATTCAAAATTTCATCATAATATGGTTGAATATATAAGGAAGGACTAAATCCTGGTGCATTATTGGTTATATTAATTTAAATGTAATGGATAGCCGTGATTGTACAAATTCAAAGCACTGATTGACTTAGTTAAAGGAAACCCCTAAGAAAGCAGTCAAATGTATAATAAATCAAAATGCTAAATTGAAAGTACACAAATTGTAAACTCTAATATATATCATGCCCTTTCAAGTTGATAATATACAAGGACAATGTATGTTTTATAATTGACTTATAATAGTGTAAGTGAGTTGATGAGGTGAATGCTGTTGTATTTTAGTTTGTACACGTTAATAGTTTTTATTGTTTATATTCTCTCCGTTATTTTTTTTTTCGCAGGTCAATCTTTAAATGAAAATCACATAAGAGATAGAAAAACTGGGACACCAAATTTTTTTCCAATTTGTCGAATCCTGCCCTAGGCCAGCCATTATTGTGGGCCTCAGTGCAAAGCGAGACATTTTTAAAAAAAATGAGGTGGTTTTGGAGATCCACATGACTACGTTACATTTTTTTCCAAATGAATAATCAGAAGCTAATTCTCAAAATGTCGGCTAACATCTATATTTTTCCTTCTTTTCAATGGTTGAGGAAGTCAAATGAATTTCCAGAAGCAATTTTTACAATAAAAAGGATTCATTCATTCATCCTTGTCATCATCTTCATCATAGTTGAAAGGCAGCGGAACAGATTTGAATGCTCTGAATTTTCCCACATTGTTCAAATGTTCGTTCTCCAACCTGTTATTCAACATTAATTATTCAGTTAATCAAAGAACTGATTTTGACAAAATTCAGAAATAATACCTGAAGAAATTCCAAATGCCACGTCGAATAATCTCAAGACTAGCCACGAGTGTTATGGTCGTTTCTCTGTGCATACTAAATATCTTCAAACCCGTCACTGTTTGCAGCCACGCAAATCTCAGCAACACATTCAACCCCTGCAATAAATACCATTTCAACTCCATCAAACGATCCATTATACTCATAAAAAAAAATTAACTAAAATGATCAAAATTACTAACCATGGCTACAAAATACACAGACTTGTGAGGAACAAGCAGTTTATCTCTGAGCCAGCGGTTCTTGGAATTACGCTGAAGCAATCCCCAATCAAACACCAAATCCCAGTAAGTACTAATAACTGCTGCCAACACCGAGAATATCCACGCAAATATTCTCCACGTGTTCACTTTGTTTAAGCTGTAGGCTGTCCTAAGGCTCACTGCCACAATCGTCAAAAAATATTTGACTCCATTGTATCCTTGCATTGGGTCTTTCTCTTCGAACAGCCGTCTGAGGCACTGCATTAGCCGAGCCCAGTATGGTATCACTGCTACTATGAAGTAGAACGTGTTGTATACACCACTCGATTTGCAGCTGTTTTCTCTCACTTTATAGTCCCCCCATCCATAGTAGCACACGTAAAATTCCAGGCTCCGAATCGCTTGCACCTGGCTAGTTAGTTGATCTCCCAAGAAGAAATCGGGAAGTGTGACCTTGTAGAGTGGAGCAGCTATACAGTGGAAGATACATGTCAAGAAGAAGAAGCGAGCTGGCCGATATAGCACATTGAATGGCAGTAGAAGTAGCACAAGCAAAAGCTGCAGCAGAAAGAAAGAAAAGTCAATAAGTAAATGTACAAGTTAATTGAATCAATGAGATTAGCTGAACAAAGTCAGAAACTCACAATGAGCAGATTGAGAGGGAGAAGTTCAGTGAATTTTTGATAGTCTAAGGTTTTGGGGTCCATCTCCATGTCGAGATTAGCGAGTATGCTGATTAGTGCAAGTACTGCAATGCCGAAACCGAGTAGAAGAACTTGTCGATAGCCTAGTTCTGTTCCTTGTTTAAATCCAAATATGAAGGTGTAATTCACTCTGTATCTTCTCCAGTAGAATATATTCGTGGCGTACATTATCATGTGCAGGACAATGAATCCAAACAAGCTGCAAAATGAGGACTCCAATGAAATTAGTTGAGAGATTCAAGTTCATCATGTTGATGATCACTAATTCAGTTAGTATGATTACCTGTAAAGTGGAAACATGGTTGTCATGTATATTTGTCGTCCCGGTTTATCCATGATGTTGCGAGCGCGAATTATCAGTACAAGGGCTACTAACAGTGCTGCACAGCAACCAGAGAAGAAACCTGCAATGTTTTGGGATACAAAGGATTAGTAGACTGTGTTATAAACAAGAAGTTGATTGAAGGCAGGGTTTTTATTTACCCATTGAAAATGTTGTCCTGTGTCTTTCTCTTTTTGCCTTTGGTCTTAAGATGGCCATGCCTTTTGTCCGATTCGAATTCGCAAAATGTTTAATGAATGTTGCCTCCACCCTTTCCATCAGCTTGTTCACCTGTCCATTTCAGACTTTTATACGTCAGTTTTCGCATATGCCAAATGGACAAGTAAAACAAAATATTGTAATCTTACTTCATCAGAACTGCCAAGGTATGAATTATCCACCGATTTCATGTAAGCTTTTGATGCATTCCTTGAGGTTATCTGCACAAAAATCATCAGCGTTTAAATAATAAAAATACTTATTCTATGTTAAAAAAACATGGGACTAGCAAGCTACATCTAACTACCTTATCATACTTCTTCATGATCTTGGAAAAAGCCAATGTATTCAAGAAACTGAAACTCTTGAGAAGGCGGAGTTTGTAATGAAATTCGACAAAAGCACGCGTGAGTTGCTCCTCTACTTTCCTGAGATTTTCTCTCGTGAATTTCAGTTCATTCGTCTGGTTCACACCAAGGAATCCTTTGATGGTAGACCGCGGAGTTTCAAGAGTGTTGTTGATCTTCACATGGTTAAGTACTTCAAGTGGAGCTGGTCTGCTTCCTTTCAATTTCTTCGGCTTCTGAATTTCTTCTATCTTATCATTACCGCTTTTATTATCATCAGATTGTGCGTGCAGGCTCGAACCTTCGTCAATCACATCCAAAACATGAATGTTTCCTGCAAAACAAAACCTTTAAAATAAAAAAAAAAATATCAGACAACATAAGATGGTTATGATGAGGGGGAGTTACGTAACGTACTGTTGGGTCGAGCCGCAGATGGAGTAGAAGCAGACAGAGCAGCAGCAGAAGCAGAGACATCGGAAGCAAGACGAGCCATGTCAGCATTCCTATCAGACCAACCAGTTGGGTTCTCAACTTTGATTCTGAAAGCAATCAAAGCGTCCATTTGTTTATTCAGCAAATCAGCCTCTTTGATAACTTCATCAACTTTGGTCTTGTAAAACTTGTTGACTTTATTGAGTTCATCGTCTAATCTTCTGAAGTAAACAAGTTCGTACTCGGCACCTTCGTCAGAAGACATGAGGAAAGTAGTCTCAAAGCTCTGAGAGCCGTCGCGGTTCACAGCATTGACCAAAATGGGTTGGCTTTCAATGTCAACCGACGAAGGAGACGAAGGGGTTTTGGGAGGGTTAGAGTTTCGCTGAGTCAAGCCACTGAAAGCTCTGTAAAGAGTGAGCTTTCGTTTGAGACCGGCAGCGGTAGGAGGTGGCTTGTTTCTCAGCCGAAATCTTTGGATTTCTTTCAAAAGGGATTTTAGGAAATCGTAGTCCATGTACGCTTCTTGCCATTCTGGCACCATTTGTGCCTTGAATTCCTTCCCAAACTTCATTCTCAATTAACACCAAGAACACAGTGAATGAACGAATGAATAAATGGATGAATAAAATCGGGTAGAGCAGGTGAGCTACTGGAAGAGAATATTTAACTAGTTTGGCTAGAAAATAGGTTTATGAAAAATTGACAATGAAGACAATAATATGTAAGATACATGGGATGTGTGTACAAAGATATAGATATATATATATATATATATATATATATATATATATATATATATGAGCATGAGATTTGATGTGGAAAAAGGAAAGGATTGGGAAATGATAAAGTGGAAAGAAAGACAGAGTAGTTATGGAAGCAGTCACATATGACTGGTGTCTGGTTGTCCAAGATTTCAAACATTGTATATATTATCTACCTTAATTACGTTTGTAATCAGTCGTTAGTTGCGTAATTATTCTATAAATCACTATTTTAAAAATTCTCGGCCCTACGTAGGCACTATTTTAAGGGTTGCCGCTCTATACGTCTAGCGCTTAAATTCCATCAATTAACGCCTAAGTTCCTCCTAAACCCCGATTAATCCTCGCTTAGGTCTCTGGAGGCTTTGACCTCCCGACTAGTACCTAACGCTTTTTAAAACACTGCTATAAATCATTCAATGCGTTTGACTTCACCCCACATTCAATGCATAATGTCTTTCAAACAGTTATTTCAATTAATATACCTTGGAGGCTCTAAGATTAGGAGATGTTTTCGTTGCTTATAAGTCTATCAAATACTTAGACAATATGGCTTTTAACATATTTAACATGCACCGATAAGGATTCTTTAAATTTAGTAGATGTTTACGTTTGTAAATTTCAGTCAATCTCAATCATTCGTTCGGTTAATGATTAAGATTGAATTTTAATTTTCTGTGCGGTTCATGTTGAAATTAAATATCATTCATTAAAATTGAATGAAAAATTGAATAAAATTTACAAATGTATCAAAGTTCAAATTTAAATTATAATGTTCCGGTATACACACAAGTAAACAAATTCAAATTTTTTTGTCATTTCATATGAACCGTAATTTTAAGCTTCTTACAAGTTAATTTTACTAAATGCTTCGACTGCTTATTAGTTACTTCCTTCGATTTTGTAAGCGTCTATTTAACCCTCTTATTTTGGTTATTTTAAATTTTATTATTAACTTTCACCGTAATCTAGTACTAATTAAAGAATGGATAAATATTGATTAAATTAATTCGTATTCAAGAAGAAAGAAAATAACAATAACAATACTATATCATTTTAATATTGTTATTAATTTTATTGATTTTAATGATAACCGTAACCATAACTTGAAAAGAATGGAGGAATATTTATAAATAGAATTTATTATAACTTATTTTTGTTTATTTTTAAGTTACGTATGCATTGAAACAAAATTAATGAGAAACTTCATTGTGTCGTGTAGTATAGTTTTCTTTTTTTCATAATGAAACATTTTTAGCACAAAATTACAATTTCCCACTTTGAAAAGAAAAGGAATATTTGAAAAGAACGAAAAAGTTGGTTGATGGCCTTTTATTGCAAGAAGTTGGCGATTAGTTATTGATTTGGTAGTGTCGCCTAGTACATTAATGATATGTATATTCTTAATTTGGATTTTCACAATATTTGTGCTTCTATATTTTGTTAAATTACTAATTATCGAATTGCCCCATTTACCCCTCGTAGCATGTGGGCATTTTTTAAGAACGAATAGATTTACAAATATCATACAATGGTCACTGCTTACATTATTATTATTATCCAATAATTGACTAAGATTTTGTTTTCTATTATTTATAAGAGGTTTTATAAATCTGGATTCATTGAATTTTTTAAAAAACTTTATCTTTTTCTGAACTTTTAAAAATTTCAAATAATTCTCCGAACTTACAAAAAATGCATCAATTTACCCAATCAATATCACGTATCAGAATCTAATTAGAAAGAGAAAAATCAAAAAATTACATTAAAAATAAAAAACAATCGGATTTGACATTGATGTGACAAATTTGATATACTTCTTACATGTTCAGAGGATTATTTAAAATTTTTAAAATTTTTTAGAGAAAAAATGAATTTTGAAATAAGTTCGGGTGCTCCGCATATATTAAACTTTTATAAAAAAAAAAAGTATGTAGTATAAATTTAATTCTATGCATAGTTACTTTGATTAATGGAAATTACCATGACTTTACTCTCATTGTCATTAAATGAGTGGATGATATCTTAATCTAGTAATAATAAGAGCAAAGTAACATTTACTTTATAAAATAAAAAGTAACCAAAACATGCACTATCTAATATAATATTGATTAAAATGTAATTCATAAATTAATTGAACTTACAATTTAAATATATTTAACAAAAAAAAGTAAATACAAATAATTTATGTTTAAGACTAACTAGTTGTTGATTAAAACTTTGTTCGTTTACACAACAAATCGATTCAGTTAGTCTACTTTTAGTACAGTTCAACTTTAGACGAGGACAAAGCCCAAAATCATAGCAATTTCTAAAACATTGGATTATTATTTTCTATTTTTATTCTTTAATAAATAGTACCGTGTTTTTTATTGAATAAATAGTAATGTGTTGTACATAATGTTTGTTCAGCAATATTTCTTTTCTTCTAATTAGACCTGTTTATGGAGCGGTGTTCCCGCTCGGTCCGATACGAACACGCTTTTATGAGTCGGGTTTGGATATTCAGTTTTAAAAAAACACCTTGTTTGAGTCCGAACCTGTTGAAACCTGATATTTTAGGAATCGAATTTAATTTATATATAAATATCCAAACCCTATCTGATTAATATTATATATATATATATATATATATATATATATATATAACATATATTTATGTATTATGTTTAATAATTACTTTCAGTTTATATTTTTACCTAGTTGAATATTTTAATTTAAATACAATAATTTATATAGAAAAGATTGAATAATTCAATAGATATGTAGCTTATATAACATTTATACGTAGTTGTATAAAATTTATATATATATATATATATATATATATATATATATATATATATATATATATATATATATATAGTTAATAAAAATTTAAAAAGTAAAAAATCAGTTGTGCAGTGAATTGAATTTGAGAACGATTTTATAAACTCAACCCGAACTCGAATTTTTAGAGTATGAGCCGGACTGGGTTTGAGTTGATGTTTTTTATACAAAGCTCGATCAAATCCGACCTAAATCTTGATCAGCCAGCTCGATGAACATGTCTACTTCTAATTGCTATTTTTTTTCATAGGTTATACAAAAATTAATTAGCTTGGAGTCCTCTGCGGACCATGATTCGAGTCTTGCTCATTTCCTAATGTCATTCAGACGATTTAATACCGCCAAAAAAAGGGGGAAATGTCAATTTTGTTAAAAAATTTGAAATGGTTTTAATGTTCCTTCAATTATAATTTTACTTAGATTAAATTTAAAAGGTCAATTAAAATTATTTTTACGTCACTTTTTTCTGTTGAAAATATGAGAGTTTAGTTTTAGTGTTTATTATCATGATTATAGCGTTTTTTGCAAAGTAATTTTTTTTTTGAAGAAATACAAATTGATTATTAAATCATCATTTTCACCGGTAAATGAATTATACGAAGATATAATAGTATAAATAATTTTGTATAAAAACAAAGTAACCGTGGGAATTTAGTTTTATTATTTTATAAAAGGCTCAATTTGAATATTCTATGTGAACAGGGATATAGTTTTATTATTTTAAAAAGGCTCAAATTTGAATCTTCTATTTGAATAGAGATATATTTTCAACCATGACTTGGTAAATTAGTATTAGGATTCACATGCATTGTAGACTATGCCTTTTTAGAAATAGAAAAAGAAATAGAAAAAGAAAAATTAAATCAAAGTAGAAGAGTTCTCAAATGAAAATTTGGAGGCGCTGAATTTCAAATTACAACAAAAGTAAGAGTTAAAATATTTTTTCGGTTGAACAAATGACTGTCTATTTGTACTATTATATTACACGTAATGGAAACCCGTGTCTACGAACTTAGAGCACATGATGACTTAGTCAAACTAAAAACATAGGAAAAACTCTCCAAATTTGTATAAATAAAACAACAAAAATCAGCTACACAAGTAGTAAGAAAAGGGAGTTGATATCAATTTCATTTCAATTTGCAAACAATTTTTTTTAAAACTACAAAAAGGTGACAACGTCCATATCAAATGCATGCATATCTTATAAGAATTAAATTAGGCAATAATAACATTAATTAGGGTCACGTATTTTCCACTTAAGTTGGATTCAATGTATTTTTTATTAATATTTACTCAAGTTGATAAACAATATAATTTTCCTCGTTTTGGATATGATATAAGAGACCATTATATTAGGTTACGAATTTGGAGACGTGGTTGAAAAGGGGACGTTGCGAGGATGTATCTATCTTTTCTTTTCTTCTAGGGCTGACATTAACTCAAATTTAATACTAGTGTCTTTTTGTTTTTCATTTTCTGAACTTCAAAATGTTATTTTTCTCTATCCACATTCTCAATTTATCCTCCTGAAATTAATTTTTTATAATAATTGTTAGGCCCGGTAAGGGTATAAAATAGGTCAGAGGGGGGGTGAATGACTCTTTTTCGAGTTCTCACTTTACTTCAGAAAAATGCTTCTGAAGTTGCTTCTGAGTAAGTATTAGTTACTCAGAATCCCCTTTTTGGTTCTATGAATTTCAGATGCAGAATGGAATAGACACACAAGTAAAT
>CATIWQ010171209.1:0-15651 GCA_949673415.1 Euphorbia schlechtendalii | reverse complement strand
TCTTAACTGCCATTATGCGCTTTTAGCGCCTTATATGCGCCTTGCGCCTAGCGCCTCACATACAAAGGCGCACGCCTTTGTCACATGCACCGCCTAAAGGGCTAGGAGGCGCCAGCCTCCTCGCCCAGTGCGCCTAGCGCCCAAGGCGCGCCTGAGGCGCGCCTTTGACTACACTGTTTCTCACAAATTCATCCCTTCAGCTTTGTAAAATTTCATCAATGATGGTAGGTCTACAAGATACTTATACAAGTGGTTTAGTGTTTGTATAATTGATGAAATTTAATCTTGGGAATACCTTGTTAGATCGTAAAATATCTTAAGCTTTGTATAATTTAATCTTGGAAATACCTTGTTAGATCGTAAAGCTTCTTCACATAGGAATTCTCGCCGGTGATATTATGCAATCTTGACATAACCATGATATATTTTTCTTTGATTTGACTAGAAATATCTGCACATGGCATTCTAGTTAATAAATGAATTCAAACTCAACAACCAAAAAAAACATCTCTCTCTTAAATAAATAGGAGTATTGTAGATCTATTAATAATTTTTCGTCATAGTCCAATTTGGGATAAAAATAATAATAAAAAATTTGAAAAAATTAATACCTTCGTAGCTTCGTTTTTTTCATGAATTGGGGGGATGAACATTCATAGGATCTTTCTTTTCTTCCTTTCTTTTATCATCTTTTATTATCTCTCTCCAAGCATAAGAAAATTGTGTTAGTTAGGATTATGTAATGCCATTAAAACTTACAAATATAACTATTCTGTGAAGCGAGATAACTAGATCTTGAAAATTAAGACTTACAAAAGAAAGGGATGCAACCGCAGCGAAGGTGACTAACAGGAAAAACCTAAAGCAAAGCAAAGGGTGAAAGAAATCTTCAAACCCACTAACTCAGACAAAATCGGTAGTATGTAATTTTTTTCGGATTTGAATAAGGAAGAGTGAATCAGAAAAATTACACAAAATCAATAAGTGAAAAGCAAAATCTAGATAGAAGATATTCAAAGGATTGGGAAGATCTTAAGGATCCAGAAGACATATAAAGAATAGGAAAAGGAGGAAGAGTGGCGGCGGTAGAAATGAGAAACGGATATTAGGGTTGGTATGTGTTTATAAAGTATGTCAAATACAAGGCTCGCCGTTTCAACTTCCAAAATATATTAATTGGCACCCTAACTTTAAAAATGCTAATGTGCTCTCTTCGAGTTACGTAAAGAGCAATTAGTTGTCAAGACCTGTGGCTAACGATGCTAGAGGTAACAAGAAGCAACAAATTGAAATTAATATCAATTTTTTTCCTTCCTTTCTATTCTCATTTTCGTCATTCAATTCTTCTTCCTTTCTAATCCCAATTCTAGTTTCTCACATCATTACTTTTGGGCAAACTTAAAAAAAGTACAATGTATTTCACTCATTTACAAAACGGAGTTTGAGGAATTTGTTTTGCAAAAGGGAATATGTGATTTCAAAAAACTTAGAAATAGAAGTTCCTCAATATTAAATTATATCACAAAATGGGTAATCTTGTCTGTTTTTATCTTTTGAATTTTTACGATTGATAAAATTACAATACACATTAGGATAAATTCTAATATTCTTGGATAGTGCGAATATTTTTTTAATTAAAATTATGGTAACAAACTTCAAAAATCATAAATAAATTAAAAAAAAACTCTGAAAGTTAATCAAATCCTAACGTATAATTTTTAAGTAATATGGTTAAATTGTTTAAAATATTCAATTTAACACATTTTGATATCACGGACTCCCTTTTGCAAAAATCTTGAAACCATAAACCCTTTTCGCAAAAAACAAAAACTCCATGTGCCTTGTTTAGTAAAGAGTGAAACCAAAAGGTTCTTTTTTGAAGTTTTCCCTTGTTTTTATTATTACCTTACATTGCTACTCTCCTGATTTTCGTGCACCCAAGAAAACCATCTTATGCAGTTATTGTGAATAATCATTCATCGCAAATTGTTACGAAGGCAACTTCAACGTTGATCTTGGGAAAAGGAAGTTATAAGTTAGTACAAATTTCATAGGATATATACGAGAAGCATGTGAAGACTTTTACTTTCTTTTTTATTTGCCGACTTATTCTTGGCAAAGATGAAGCATCAAAAAAACTTGATGATCTAAAAAATCAACTCAATGAGATTTGGAGGATCTCTTAATAATAGGGGTTAATCTCGCTGGGACATTGACTCAACTAGGAATATTTTTCTTACAACCATGGGTGTCAAATTTTGACCCTTTCGCTAAAAATTATTCCTCTAACTCTCAAGTATTAATTTGTTTACAAGGTTTACCATGGGAATATTGGGACCTGCGTATCTTATTCATTTCAATCATACTCAGCTCCTTCAAAGTAGCTATGATTATAATACTACAAGTGGCTTATAGAGTTTTTTTTCCACCTATAGTATTATTTTTCATAAAAAAAATTAGTGTAGGTGGAAAAAAATACTCTATAAACCTTTGATGTTGAATTGTAGCCTATAAAGATTTCTAATTTCTTGAAGTTTGACAATTTTGGTTCGTAGCCAACCAGACCTCAAATGGAATTATTTCCTTACGGTGAGCTTTAATTGGATTTTTAACTGCTTCTCCTTGAAATTTCTTTTTTACAACCTCATTTTCTTGTGAATTGCAAGGAATTGTAAAAGGAGTTGTAAATAGTTCATGTTTTAAGCCAACGATATCTATTCATTTATATTTTCAACAGTTGGGATTGAAGTTACAAATGAACACATGCTTATGATAAATTTAATGACATTTCAAATATCTTCGTCACTGTGTATGTACATATGTTGTTCAAAACTGTTCATTAATCTATATGAGGTAGTTGTATTTCAAGAATGTGAAAATTATGGTTGATAAATTCCACAAAGGTGCAATCTTATGAAAAGGTTGTTCAATTTCAATTTTAGCAGCAGTTGTGTTAGGATTAATCGCATGGACATCACTTGGATTTTAGGTTGCACCGAAACCGAAATAAAAACATTTTTCTTATCTCATGGAAAGGAGTTTCCAACCTTAAAAATTTACCAAAATAGCCCGAAATCCTCTCATACCTTTTTTTTTAAAAACCCCCAGAAAGATAATGTGTCTTTCAGAAAGCTAAAAGGTTGAAGCGAGAGAAAACTTCTGGGCGAGGTCCCCAACTTGGTTAGTTTTCCCGCTTGCCTACAAAACTCTCGCCTCTCTTTTATTAAGTAAAATGGTACTCAAGATGAGTATCGCATTAGTTACAAGAGCGAATAAGTTCCGGGTTTACAATGAGATCCGAGACCGAGAAGTTAATCAATTGTTTGTTACATTTAAAATAAAACCAACATAAGTGAATAGAGGAGACAAGATGATCCACATCCAGTTGCTTATCTTTGAACACAAACTTATTCCTTGAAGTCCAAATCGACCACACGATAGTTAACCATAAAGCCGTACAAAATTTTTTTGCTCCACCAACTTTAAAGTAAGCTTGCCATTTAAGAAAGAATGTTGCTGAAGTGTGAGGAATTGGGTTGCTGAAGCCAAGCCATTTGATTGCATTCGTCAAAACATGATAACTCCTCGGGCATAATACAATTGCATGGTCGTTCGATTCTTGAAGCGGGCAAAAATGACGGCCGCTGTCTTGCATCGAAGCATAACCCCTGTTAAACAAGGAAAGTCTCATCGGCAACCTTCCGTGGAAAATCGTCCAAGCCAAGAATCTAATTTTTGGCTGTGTGCAACACTTGCATATCTGCAAAAAAAAATCAAAAGTTGGTTTCAGCCATCTATTTGTTGCATAAAATCTTGAACAGAAGCTTGATGCAGTGAACGTAGTTCCATCTCTCGGTTCCCAAACAAAACGGTCTATTTCAAGCGGAAAAGACAAAGTAAGCTTCCCCCCTTCAACTGTTCTTACTTCGAAAATGGATGGGTTGGATAGAATAATCCATGAACGAAGCTCAATGCACCTAGCTTTCAAGTTTGGCCGAAGATTCCTCCTCCAAAACGGTCTTCCAAAATAGTCCGAGCTCATTAATGCATGAATAGCCCTCACTTATTGATGCATTCTATTTGTTGCAAATGTCAAATAAATCTGGAAAAAATGATTCGAGCGATTGGTTTGAAGTCCAATTATCATACCAAAATGAGGTAATCAGCCCATTACCAAGCTTAACCCGATAACTAGAGCAAAAAAGCTCCCAAAACTGAACTCGGCAGTAGCATGAATAAATACTCAACCAAATTGGCAACATTTTTTATTGATCGTAAGATAAAAAATCATGCCAATTTTGAAAGCCATGGTGACGGACACAACAAGCAAACTAAAGTGATGAAAAATCTAGCGTTATTAATTTCCATAGCCATTTAAAAAGTAAGCTTGCATTAATTAACTTAAAGTCCCAAATGTAGAGACGTCCAAGCGAAAGAGTTAGGTTGATCGTGTTCCAACTTATTCTACAAATCCCACTTCTATTCGCATCACCTCGCTAAAGAAAATTCATCATCATACGATTTAACTTCTCTTATATCATGAATGGAATTTTGTAAATTGATAAAGGGTACACCGGTAGAGAAGAAAGGAATGATTTGATGAGAACCATTCTACCCGCGTAAGACAGACAATTTCCCTTCCAATTGGCTATTTTTCGATAAAAATTGGCAATTAAGGGGTCGCAACTTGCGATCGGTAGTCTCTTGAAAGAAAGTGGGACTCCAAGGTACTTAATCGGGAACTTTTCGATTCGACATCCGAGCTTTGCAGTGAAACGACCAAGGCTTCCATTTTTAACGTGGATCCCCATTAACGAGCTTTTGTGAAAGTTAATGCTCAAGCCAGAGATTAATTCGAAGCATTTCAGAATACACATAAAGTTCACTACAACGTAATCGTCGGCCTGAAGGAAACAAATGGTATCATTCGCGAATTGTAACAACGAAATATCCGGCAGTGAATCATCCAAACGAAAACCAGGAAGTATTCATTGATCCACACTAGCATCGATTAATTGCTCTAAGCCTTCAACGGCTAAGAAAAAAATAAATGGGGATAATGGGTCACCTTATTTCTCCCATTTATGAAGCTGGATAGGTTTACACGGCTTCCCATTGATTAAAATGGAGGTTGACGATTTCTTGCGGCAATTAGTAAGCCACGTAATCCATTTTTTATCAAATCCCATTGCCATCATCACCGCATCAATGTAATTCCACGATAAGCTATCAAAAACCTTGTGCAAAATCTAACATTAACACAAGACATGATCTCTTCTACCTATGGGCTGAATTAATTACTTCCGAAGCTAAAAATGAACATTTGTGGATGCTCCTCCCCTTGATGAAAGCAAATTGATTATTGGATATCATTTCCGGGAGAATTGGTTGCAAGCGACGAGAAAGAACCTTCGCTACCATCTTATAGATTCCGTGAATGAGCGCAATGGAATAGAAATTCTCCATGGTCATCATTCTCGATGTTTTCGAAATCAACACTGTAAAGGAGGATTTTATAGTACTCAGCAAGGCGGTTGTGGAAAAAAAGCTATCTCCTTTCAAATCTACCCAAAACCTTTTGTAGAAGAAAAAATTATAACCCTGAGCTTTATTCTCCTCACAAGACAAAATGGCAGCCCATATTTCATCCTCAGAGAACGGTTTCGTTAAGTTGGCATTTGCTAAGATTGAAACCTTTGCGAAATGTAATCCACGAAGAGAGAACGGGATTACACGAGATGGCTTAAAAAGATTGACATAAAATGACCGAATAGCTGCTGTAATGGTGCCCGCATCTTGAGTGAGCTGACTGTTAATGTCAAGCTGCGAAATTTTGTTATTTAGATAGAGGGCCGCTGCAATTCTATGAAAGAAGGCTATATTTTGATCACCTAATAAGGTCCAGTTGACCAGCGATTGTTGGTGCTTTATATTCCCGTGGTTATGGCTGAAGATTCAACAGCAAGGTACGGCAATGCAACAACTCGGCAGCAACGGTCTCGGAAATTGGCCGTGGATGAGCTGTTTGCGGTGAGCGAAAGTATCTCAGATTCAAGATTCTTGATTCGGGATTCCAAATGTCTAAAGTTTGCCAGATGCCATGGCCGAATAAAGGAGCTTAATCTCGCCAATTTAAAGTTGATATCTCTATCGGGATTCGAATCACAGACCTCCCTTCATTTTGATCGAATGAAAGATAGAAAATTCGGGTGATCCCACCAACAATTGAGGGTACAGAATAGCATATGACCAGCTGAAGAAATGGACCGCGATTGGAAAACAATCGGCAAGTAATCCGAAAGAGTCGAATCCACCGTTGTAATTGAAAGGTTCAGCCATAAGTCCGATATCCGCAAGAAACCAAAGCCTTGTCTATTCTTGAAAAAGAGTGCATATTCGATCAAGTGAATTCGTGGCCATGGAGTGGTAAGTCAAAGAGCTCGGCTTCGTTAACAAAGTCTCGGAATTGAGCTATCGATTGTGAGAACCTAGCCCCTGATCTCTCCGATTCAAGCAACACCTCGTTAAAATCACCACAAATTAGAACCCGATGCAACGGTCTAACAAGTGGTAATAAATCATTCCACATTGATTTCATTCGCTCGTGATCATGGACCCATAAACTGCAACCACATACAAATTCACCGAAGGGGAAATAAGGTGGAAAATGCACCATCTATCCGCCGAATTAGTCAAAGTAACGTTGAGTAATGTGGTGTTCCAAGAGAAAATAATTCCACCCGACAAGCCTTGGGATGGGGAACAATGGAGAGAGAAGTCATTATGTCCCCAAAATTTCCTCGCTACCACTTCGTTAATCAACTCGCATTTCGTTTCCAACAAAACCCAAAAATTGAATATTATATATGCGAACATAAGTACGAATTAAATACTGTTTGCCATGGTTACGGATGCCACCACGACAATTCCAACATATGAATGAATAAGACATAAATAAATACGCAAATCCAGGGGTACCTCGGCAGCGGATTTAACTTCCCGCTCTATCATCCAAGGAAGATAAGACAACATCTTTATGTTTCTTCTTAAAGAGTCCCAACTTGTTGCCAATAATGAAAGTGAGCAAATTCTCCTCATGAACCGAATTCGAAGGGAGTGAATTCAAGATTATCCTGTTCATTTTCCTGATATTTGGTCCCGAAGAGTTGGAGCTGCTATTATCGGGGACCGAATGCGCACTTCCTGATTGTAAGCGCTGATCCCGAGGTCTGGTGCTGACTTGATTGAGAGAGCAGCCGCTGTTAGTCTGGAGTTGAGGAACCCGATCACTTAAATCAGAATGGTAAAGGGGATTTCTGTTCTGAGTTTGCATCATTGCCGTCTCCTGAAGATTTTCTGGAACGAAGATACTAACCAAAGGTTAATCAGACTTCAACGGGGGGCATCAGATGCCGCATCCGAGACTGGATCATGACAGCAAGTTAAAACACTAGGCTGCAAATATGGCAGTTGGGTTGAACACAAGAGTTTCATGGGTTATGTGCGAGTAAGATGATGCACTAGATCCAGTGGTCAGTTTCAATTTTGTGAAACCTTTTCAAATTCATAATTTTGAAACTGTTATTACCTATTCAATTTGGCTTCAGATAAATACATATGATGGCTTTTACTGTGATTATTTCACTGCCAACAAACCTTACAAACCTACAATGTGGACTGAAGCTTGGAGTGGATGGTAAATAATAAATAGAATTCCATGCAATGTAATTATTTTAACTTGTCCACGACAATGGTGTTTTTTTAAATTCTCTTGTTTTGATGCAGGTTTTCAGAATTCGGTGGCACAGTCCATCAACGACCAGTTGAAGATTTGGCATTTGCAGTTACTCGTTTTGGACAGAAGGGCGGCTCATATATGAATTACTAAATGGTTGGATTCCCCAAGTACTGCAGTTCAGATTTTTTAAAACAAAAATCTTGTTCAGGCATAATGCTTGTTTGTTTTTCATTTACAGTAGCAATTTTGGACGCTCTGCTAGAGTCCCGTTTATTACAACTCGTTATGACTATGATGCCCCCATTGATGAATATGGTAAAATTTGTTGGCCATTTCTTGTGTTTTTTATTATTTCAATATCAGGCTGTGTGTTTAATTCAGGTTTGATCAGGGATCATAAGATCTTCACAAAGCTATTAAGTTATGCGAACCTGCTTCGGTTTCATCAGATCCTAGGACAATTTCTTTAGGAGCATATCATCAGGTCTACCTTTTCTAACATTAAGTTTTCTTTTAATTTCTAATCTTAAATAGTATATATACCAATTGAGTTACACGTACAGAAACTCCAATTTGATTGAACTATCTTTGCCAATGACATTGGCATGCTGTACTTGAACTATTCAAGTTCACACGCCACATTGGTGTGAGCAGCAATGAGATAGAGAAACGGCAAAAGGATAAGGATACAAAACATAAGTCAAATGCAAGAATTGAATCTTCTAATAGTTAAATTTTCCACATCACACAAGTAACCACGATTTCAATTAAACCACTCTATGTAAGTATCAATCTAACTCTTAATTGACAAAAGCTAGTAGGTATCCATTGTTTCAAAATCCAGAAATTTTACTGTCCATCATAGTTGGCACACTAAGGCTCAAGGGGGTCAGGCGCGCTTGAGAGTGAGACGCAAGGCACACAGAAAAGGCACACAGAAAATTAATAAACTTTAGTAATTATCTAACATGCAACAAATGTGAGATAAACTAAGTTGCCAAATGATGTACCTCTAATTGTCTTTTAGAAAAAATCAATCAATTTAACTTGATCAAATATTAACAAATAGCATGATAGGGAAACCCAATTATGACATCGAAAAGAATTAACAAATCTTCTAGCTTTCTTCTCCAACCCCAGTTCCTTTCTCCACAGAAAGAATCAAATTAATGGTTTTATTGTTTTCTGATAATCATATATGCAGAAATAAACTTTTCCCTGACTATAATTTCATCTGCTCATTGAACATAACCACCTCACTGCTTTTTCTGGTATTCACAGCTGAAGTACATGTAATAGTCTTCTTCCATGGGATTCGACGAAATTGGCAAAGCATAAAACCCAGAATAATTCGTATCTACTTTAGCCAAGCATATATCGACGATTTGCTTCAAAAACTCGTTTTTCTGCACAAATGGCTGACCCACATATTCATCCATTGGCATCCACTGCAAGACAATCACAAACTAAGCATATTAGTAACCACCATTACTTTTCAGTTTTCAAGAAACATATCGGAAATGGGAAATCTGCTTTTGAACAGACTTATATACCTGTGCGGCCTCTATCTTTGATTCCTGCTTCTCAATATCAAAGGACACCGGTTGCATTAGGCATAGAAAGAACAAATTGGACTTCTCAAAGAATGTTTTGTGGCTTTCCCTGTAAATTAAGTAGCCAAATTTACATGTAATTTCCAAAACAACGACGAATTCCCTCTCAAATGCACTTTTATTATATTCTCCGGTTTATCATACAACAGAAAAAAAGAAACATGAAACTAAATTGAAACACATTGCCGAACTTATACCTGAATGCTAGCACTTCAACAAAATTTGCATCAATCTGAGACAGGAAAAAAAGGTAGATATATTACAATCATAATTTTAATCTTTCAAGGACTTGGAAAAAGCATAACAGTTACTTACGTTTGTCTCTTCTTTGACCTCCTGAAAAAGCATAACAGATACCATCGAGGAATTTCCTGATATCTTTGTTCTTGACATGGTATTTCTGTCCAAAACAAAAGTGTAAGAGTCAGAATGAATTAACAAATATCATTCCACTAGAAATCGACGCTTTTAAAAGAAGGCAAAAGCAGATGATCCATATAACAAACGGGCAGACGATAGGTTGTTGAACACTAAATTCTCCAAATATGCAATTTGTCATACTTCTAACATTAATTAAACTAACATAGCTCCACTAGTACGTCAAACAAATGCTGGAGATGATCAATCTCAAACTTATCACTTACCAACACTTGTTTTACAAAAGTAAGAATATGGTACTAATGAGATTATCAAATGATGTCAGAAAAGTGGAAATGCACCGTATAACACACTCACATACTCAGTATATGTATGATACTACAATACACCATATGATCTCAAAGAAGTAAAATTGAAGTTTTAGTAATTATAAGCACTACAAGGTTAGAACACAATGCAGTTTCAAACTTCTTTCCGGTGAAAAGTAGATACTAGATAGTTAGTTGATAGGAAAATTGTGTTCATACAAAGCACCATAAAACACTACTAAAATACACCATAGGATCTTACAGATAAAAAAACTGAAGTTCTTAGCAATAAAAAAACTTCATTCTAGTGAGAAGTATACAGCTGAGGGTTGACATATTTAGTATAAAGACACAAATATGACCCATATGCAGTAGAATAGTACAATTATCAATATGCAAACCTGGTTTAAATTGGAGAGTTGTTGTATGATTATAGCTGTTTATGGATACAAATTCTGCATAACTCAGCAAAATCATTCTTCAAACTCTGCAAAATGGATTCTTATTTTTGTCGTATGTAAACACTCATTCCATTGAGATTTATTTTCTTCAAGAGTATGGCATCGACACATGTAGAGATGCTTTAAATTGGAGATTTTTTGTATGATTGTGGCTGTTGGCTGATATTCGAGATGGCAACAATAATTCAAAGAAAGACAGCGAAGTGATTGAAGATCACTGAACCATTCTGGCAATGCTTCCATTGTAGTGAATCCCATGATCTTCAGTGACTCCAAATTAGTGAGGAGCTGAAGTTGATCGGGTAAATGAGACATTTCACGACCAAAAAAATCTGACCCCCATATTTCTAACTCCTCAAGCCATGGAAGGTCTTTGATTCCATTCAAATATTGAAAATCACCCAACTTCTCCGAGAACGCACCTATGCTTAGTTTCCTCAATCGACTAAGTTGACCAAATATCTCCACAGAGAAAATTGTCAACCCTTCACAACAACTTATCTCTAAGGATATTAGAGAGCTTTGCATTCCCAATTTGCGTGGAATAGACTCGAGCCATTTGCATCTTCTTACTCTGAATTCTGTAAAATTTGTGGTGGATAGAAGCCAATCTTTAAGGTCTGTTAATTTGGGACATCCTATAATGGAAAGATGGGTAAGAGAAGGAAAGGAAGGCTGTTCATGGAATAAGAACCTCAATTCTTCACAATCTATGATATTTATCTTCACAAGTGCTGATAAATCTTTCATTGGAAAACTCGCCAGTTTGGCACAAGATTGAATGGACAACGTTTCAAGGCAAGGAAACACAACAACCTTCTTATGATCTAGTAGTCTTTCAGTAGAAGTCCATTCAGTTAAACTTTCCATCCAACTTAGAGACAATGATTTTAATGCTGGAAATATTGTCAAGCATCCATTTGTATTGTCTTCCCCATCAATCTCTTTGCATAACTCATCATATATGTACTTCACTCTTTCCAAGTGTTGTATAGTAAGCAATTTAAGGCAAGGGAGATGTCCAAGTCGAGGTAGTTGTATACAGTTCCAGCAACGTTCTAAAGTAAGACTAACCAAGTTATTTATTACAAACGAATCGAACATCCACGATGGCCAACGTTTACCCATGTAATACTTTATCTTTACTTTTTGTATATTTGGGTGGGGTTGGAGGCATTCAAGCAATTCCTCATCACTCGAACTTCTATCATTTGCTCCATAACTCCATTGAAAACTCAGTCCATTTATTTTTGTTTTTTGCTGCAAATTCGCTCTCTTGGCTTCGTTTTTATCACTCACCTTCTCAAGCCTGGTTATGTCCAAGTGCCCTCTCAGTGCACTTAAGGATTCGAGTTCTTGAATGCTTCCTCCCCTATCAGAGCCAACAACAAAGAAGGACAACATTTCCAGACCTTTTAGCTGCCCCAATCCAAGTGGCATCTGGTGCTCAAAAGAAAAGGCTATGCACTTCAAACTCATCATCTGGTTGAAATTCTTTTTCGGAAGCTTATTAAGTTCCTTGCACTTGAGGAATCTTAAAGTCTGGAGATTGTAAAGTTTGGTGACGAATTTCGGGAGAGCTCTGATTGCTGTATTTGATACATCAAGATGTCTTAAATGTTTCAGCCTCCCAATCGACGATGGCAACTTTTCCATATCTGCACAATTCAAGAATACTATTGCCCTCAAGCTTTCCAACTTCCATGACTCCTGAAAGGCAACATCGTCTAGGATAAGAGTGCGCAACTTCTTGGCCTTGCGATTCGGAATATCCAGCATTGAAGTTTTCGCATATAAATAATCCTGTCTAGTCAATGTATCAGAATTGCATAGTGGAAATGCAAGTCGATGCACAAGACCGTGTATTTTACAAGTGTCAACAACGCCATCTTCATCCCTTTCCACATCTTGCAAAAAGGAACTGTTAATTAAGGCATCAAAACAAAGGTTTCCCTTATCAAATGACTCTACCAGCCCTTCTGCCATCCAAAGCTGAATTATTTCTACCTTTCGGATAGAGAAATCATTCGGAAAAATTAAACAAAACACATAACATGACTTCAGATATGACGGTAAACTATCAAAACATAGTTGCAATACAGACCCTAAATCTTTCAAGGGCAACTTATATATAGCATCACTAAAACCCAATGTCCCTCCTATAACTTTAGCAACCAGTGGAACATTCTGACGTATGTTTGTAAGTTTGTCTGTTATGTTTTCTACGATTCGAGGCTTAACACTCATATTCCAATATGCCCTTTGCATCAAAATGAAATTAAACTCATCATATGACAATAGACTAAGATCATGCCACTGTTTATATGTCGTCTCAACAATCGATGCCTCTTCCTCGCTACAAGTTGTGACAATGACTGCATTTCGAGTTTTTGCTGAAACAGTTGACAAACATTTTTTGAAATCATCCCACCATATATCAACATCTTGAACATCATCGAGTACAAGAATAAAGGTTTTCCTCATTAACTCTCCTTCAAGTTGTTCAAGAATCGCATCTTTTTCCATCAAGCCTCTTGTAGTTCCATTCAAGTATTGCAACATTTTTCCAAAAAGTTCACATGAATCGGATAGTTCAGAAGCAGAAACCCATATAGTCACGTCAAAAAGGATATTTTCCATAGCTTTTTGGCACACCAATTTAGCCAAAGTACTCTTCCCAATACCTTCAGTTCCCACAATGGGAATAACAGTGAGAATTTGTTGATTTTTTGTAGCACACAGCAAGCTTAAAATTCTAGACACGTCATTTTCCCTCCCGAAAGCTTGATCTTCAAAATCGCTTAAGTAATCCAAGTCTATGCGAGGCAATGTTGTATAGCTTGATGTCCCTTGAAGTCCAAAATCAATTGCTTCATTTCGAATCTCTTTGAACAACTGATTGAGATTCTTAAATTTCTGGAGTAAATGGGAACTAAATACAACTTTTTGGAGAAACCGAAAGCCTCCAAAGGAACTGCGTACCTTTCGCCGAAGAATTTCATAAGACAATACATCAAGGACATGTTCAGCATGATAACCGACTTCCTTGAGTTCCCTAAGCCAAAGCCTGACTGGATCTCTCACAAACTTCTGCTCCTCGGCATCATGTAACACATCAATAAGCGCAGCAAGTGAATCCCGAATCCCTTGCAGGTCATCTTGGAGATTATGAGAAACCGTGATCATTTCATCATTGATAAGTAAAAGCACCCTCTCCAGTGATTGTTCAACCATAGGACTTGGAATAAGTTCACTCATTCTGGATGAATATTTCAAATAATAGCAAGTATACTGATACAAAAATAAGTTCCCCGGAAGTCAAGAATGAATAGAGAGCATATATCAAGTAACGATTGAGATCAAAACGAAAAATTAATCATCATCATTTTGAAATTCCAGCATAAAGTGACAGCTTTTCTAAAGCTACTTTATTTTTCATTTTTCTATTCGAAAGAATTTTAAACTTTTAAGAAAACAAATCATTTCTTCTTCCTTTTGAAGCTTTTGGTGATTTGTATGTATATATATATGTGTGAGTGTGTATATATATTCTTGGGTTGGTGGGGGTGGAGTTGTATCTTTTAGAATGTAGCATACTTGTGTCTTGTAGAAGAGTTGTAGACTTGTACGGTTTTTGTTTTGATCAAATTACTTTTTGCACACTAAAAAATAATTAATCATTCAATCCATATATACATTCATCTCTTTTCCTTTTTTCTTTTTTGAAGAATAAGCATATAGATTAATTAAGCAACAAAACGATACAAAGAGGAGAATCTGAAATCCACTTTCCCATGAGATAAAGTCTGATAATCTTGAATAGCAGAAATGTTGCTGCCTAAAAGGATTTACTTAGCAAGTGCATGAGGATTAGATTGTGGGGTCGTATCCCACATAAAGCAGACTTTAAACACAATGAGATTTCCGTAATTTATTGTCTAAAAAGGTTTTCTTGGATGTTGAGGGTTGATTTGGTTTGGTTGGTTGTGGTTTAATAACTAAAATTAAAATTCATGTGCATCAGATAGTTTAGAAGCAGAAATCACATAAGCACGTAAAAAAGGAATATTTCCAAAGCTTTTTGATACACAAAATCAGCCAAACTAGTCTTCCCTATACCATTGGTTTCCACAACGGAAACAACAGCGAGAATTTCTGGATTTTTAGTGTCAAACAACAAATTAAAATTCTAGACATATCATTATTTCTCCAAACAACAAGATCTTCTAAATCTATTTAGCTATCCAAGTCCGTCAATGTTGTGTATCTAGATGACCGTCAAAGTCCAAAATTAATTGCCATATTTTGAATATCTTGAAGCAACTGATTGGGATTATTAACTTCCTGAACTAATTGCATATGAAACACAAAAAAGGTACCTCCAAAGTAACTGCGTAGCTTCTGGCATAAAATCTGATATGCTAATTCATCTAGAACATCTTTCGCCTCATAAGAAGCTTCCTTGAGTTGGATTAGCCAAAGCCTCCCTTGTATTCATTTCCTCCTCGGCATTTTTGCAGCACATCGTTAATTGCAACTACTGAATCATGAATGCCTCGCAATATCATTCGGGAGATTCTGAAAAAGCTTGATCAATTCATAATTGAAAACTGGAAACACTCCCGCCAGTGTTTGCTCTGCCATAAGACTAGGTTAATTAGGAAATCTTGAAAATGGAGAAGCATGAGATGGTTAATTATGCTGGTAGTTTAGCCTTTGAGTCACATTTATTGCAAATATAAGCCGGGAAACTTATTTGCTTCATTTTAATTTTGGTTGTTTAGGCCTTTTATCAAAACAAAAAAAAGCCTAAAAAAGTCTAGGCCACATAACACGTATTATAATTTTATCTAAAAGGTATTTAAGAAGTCAAGTTATTAATTTTATAATTATTAAAAGTGAAGGAAAGAAATCTCTTTATCATCTTTAATAAATTAGTGATGTTTTCTTACCTAAATTACATTCTTTTTATTATTTCCAATTTCTAAATTAATTCTTACTTTAATAAATAATTTCTCATAAATATTTTTTTTCCAATTTAATTATAATTGAGCAAACTAATTTTTTTTTAAATATTATATGGATTAATAAAATTTTTTATTTGAATTAATTATTATGTTTAACTTCTTCAATAATTTAAAATTATTATAAGT
>CATIWQ010171205.1:0-15194 GCA_949673415.1 Euphorbia schlechtendalii | reverse complement strand
TCCAAAAATTCAGCCTTGAAGATTGCCCAATAAACCAGATATAATTCCGCCTTAGAATTTATTATGTGTTGAACTTGAGGAAACTTAGGCTATAGACATAGTGGTATGTGGAACTATCTCTAAAATTTTATAAATTATTTCTTCTTGATGCCTTTTAGGACACTCGGACATCTATATCTTTCATAATTGATTTGACAATAATGTAATTTTGAGGCTCATATATGGAGATATTTTTATTTTCGGAGGAAGATAGGTTTCTATATGTAATGGCGAAGTAATTACGGACGAGTGCCTTCTAGTAAGAATTGATGATGTTCAACTATCCGTAGTGCCCGTTGAATCAGGAGCTCTATTCAGTATTGATGGTTACCTTTTCTCAAACACATGTCATTATATAAATAATGACTTGAGGCTTTACGTGTTCTTCTTTTAGTGTATGCCTGTATTGCATTATGCAATTATATGAATGTTTTTTCAGGTGCAAAAGCATGCCCTGTGTATTGATGTAGATACAATAATAGATAAATTATCTGACTCAAATGGGTTCAATGATTTTGTTGAGTTAGCATATGATGAATTCAATGATATAACTTATTTTCCTATATATGCTTTAGAATATGTGAATTATGTTGCGACTTTCGGTACATGTTAGGGAAGAATTCCGTTCTGCTTGGAAAACACCAATGAAAACACTTGCCTTGCCTTCCGTCGGGCAAATGAAGCTTGACATAAGAACATTATTTACTTATGTTTTAGAATTTTAGATTTTTGTTTATCTAATTTCAGTATCTTATCAGAATAGAGATCAGATAAGACAATAATGACAATTGAATAGTTTATTGACATCTATTCTAACTGATTGGTGTATGGACTGACTAATCATTTCTTTTTATCATAAGATGATTCTCTTTGTCATTTATGTGCAATGAGAAGTTCTTGTTTATGTATTTAGTATAGGCATAGGGTGAGGTTGTATGCTTTATTTTGTGCCCGATAGAGAAGTAAAAGTTGCTTTATTTTATGTAGTGAATTTTTTTAATACAATTTTTGTGAATTACATATATTGATAATTATCAAGGACAAAATTTTTTCTACGAAAGTCGGCTCTCCTCTTACAATCCGCCACTAACCGTACATATGTATCTTCATCAAATTAAAGTTTCCAATTATTTTCTTTCTGATTCTTTATGTGTTGGGAAGATATGTGTGCTAAGGATAAGCAAGTGGCAGTATCAGGATGAGGACTTTGGTGGTCAATCCAGTAGGCAGTATAGGCCAATAAACAAAATTTAGTTCAATTAAAAAAACTGTTATATATATATAATAATCTAACAAAAAAACACTCTTTGTTCATCCTTATACAAATAATTTGAGTAAATTTCTAGTTGTTGAGTTGTGGTGGAATGAGTGGTGGTCTTTCCCGAATAAGTCAGATGATGTTAAGCTTGGATTGTTGTTCTATTTTCTTTTTTTGCTTCCTTAGTCATCCCTGAGGATAGGCCGTCGGTGCAACCGCTCAGAGATATTGTGCGAAAACGGTACCTCTTAAGAAGTATACTAAGGTCTGTTGTAATACGGCAAGCACAAGTGTCATTCCCACAGAGAGGAAGTAAAAAAGTTTAAGCACATTCCGTAATAGTTGGGCTAATGGGTTGCGAATAAATAAATTCCAAGGGCAGTTGAATGAGAGTTGATTTGTTGTATAAAATAGAATAAAAGAAATGATGAGGTTTAACAATTGATGAAGAGTAGGCAGGGTCTTCCATTAGCAATCTAAGTTTATCTCCTAAAAGCATGATTCTTAACTTAATGCAATGTCTACATCTATAAGTAAAGTCAACAACCCCTTAAGCTTTAATAAAACGGTTTTACTCCTCCTCGACTTGTGTAATCGATAAAAATAAAAGGAATATAAATAAAATAAAATACAAAATCGTAGATTTAACTTGCACCTTTCTTTTCGGATCCAATGGTATGTTAGATCCAAGGTAAAGTATTTTCGATTTGCCTTTCGAGAGAGGTAACAGGTTGGTGTTTAGGATTGGGTTAAAACCGAACAAGAATCGGTAATGAACAAATAAATGAATCGAGAGATTCCTTTGTTTGTTCAAAACTTCTCACAAGTTCAGGAAAGGATTTTCTCTTGAGAGTTTTTATATCAAAAGTTTGACCTGAAATATAGAGATTTGAGTTAATTTTCTCCTGTCTCAACTTTTTAACTTTCGGAAAGGCACACTGCCTTCTCGGGAGTTTTTCAAAAAAAAAAAAAAAGAAATATAGAGATTTGAGTTGTATTTATAGAGAAAATGGGTATGATTTTGGTAAAAATCAATCACTTGGAAAAAAAGGAAATAAATCAGGTGTTTTCCAATTTAGATTGATTTTATTCTAGGTACCGATTTTGAATCACCCGTAAAAATGAAATGAATTGAATCTTTTATTAATTTAGATTGATTATGGTAACGATTTTCTGGCCCCGCTACCTTTTTCGATGATTTAGAAGAGGAAAAAATGGCTTTGAGTCATCGGCCAATCTATAAGGGAATTTAAGTGATTCCAGTGGCCAAAATTTGATTTTGCTATTTGAATCATGATGACAATACCGGGATCAGTTGATCTCGGTAGCCTGCCTACCCCAATCGTTGACAACTTTACATTATTATCGATTTTGAAGTTTTCGACGTGATTTTTTGTTGGTTTCAAAGGCAAATTCTCACGATTGACTTTGAACCTAAAATGTTTGGCTAAACAAAATACAAAGTGACAATATTTCATCATTGAATTTCGGGGTTGTGAAAATAGTTTACCCCTAGCAGGTCATAATAGATAAAAGTCTTTTATGATAGTGCGATAGAGAACGTGGCATGGGTAAGAAATCATACCTAAGTTGAAGGCCTGTTGGAGAAACATAATCATTCCTTGATTGATTTTGCTAGGAAACAAAAAAATTTTCCGCTTCAATCAAGAATGATCATATGGTGGTGAATTTTAGCATCCTTTGATCGACATCCATGGCATGCGGGTGTACTTCTCATTTATAATACAAAACATGCGTACAAAAATCAAAACTAACTAGGTGAAGATTTCTAGAATTTCCTTGTCTTTTGTAATGAATATCCGTGGAGACCTGACAGGGCTTGGAAGTGTGATGGATCTCTGGGGAGTCACGACATAGCTTACCTATTAGGAAGAGGAAGGAATTTGTGGTGAATCTCTAAAAAGATCCGACATAGTTTGGAGGAGGATGGAATTTTGTATTAAATCTCCAAAGGGACCCACAACAGCTCCGCTATTGTGAAGGAGAAGGAATTTATGATGAATGTCCGAGGAAATCCAATATAAGAGGATGAAATTTTGTGATGGATCTGCGGAGAGACCTGACATAGCTCCCCTAATGGCAAGGTGAAGGATTTTGTGATGAATCTTAAGAGAGATCCTATACAAGAGGATGGAATTTTATGATGGATCTTTGGAGAGACCCGACACAGCCCCCCTTCTAGAAAGGTGAAGGTGTTTATGATGAATCTCTGGGGAGATCCAACATAGGAGGATGGAATTTTGTGATGGATCTTTTGAGAGACCTAACACAGCTTCCCTATTGTGAAGGCGAAGGAATTTGTGTTGAATCTCTATGGAGATTCGATATAGGATGATGGAATTTTGTGATGGATCTCCAAAGAGACCCAACACATCTCCGCTATTGGGAAGGTGAAGGAGTTTGTGATGAATCTCTGAGGAGATCTGACAAAAGAGGATGAAATTTCATGATGGATCTTTAGAGAGCTCCAACACAGCTCCCCTATTGTGAAGGTGAAGGAGTTTATGATGAATCTCCAAGGAGATCTGACAGAGGAGGATGGAATTTGGTAATGGGTTTCCAGAGAGACCCAACACTGCTCCCCTATTAAATAGGTGAAGGAGTTTGTGATGAATCTCCGGGGAGATCCGACAAAGAAGGATTTAATTTTGTAATGAATCTCTAGAGATACCCGACCAATCTCCCCTAGTGGGAAGGTGAAGGAATTCGTGATGAATCTCCGGGGAGATCCGACACATGAGGATGGAACTTTGTGATGGATCTCCAAAGAAACCCAACACAGCTCCCCTATTAGGAAGGTGAAGGAATTTATGATGAATCTTCGGAGAGACTCGACACGGTTTGGTATAGAATTGAATTTTTTATGGTGAAAAGATTGATTGACAATTCGAAGGATTAGAAGTTTTTGTGATGGGAATTTCGATTTGGCTATGAGAAAGTTTTTGCATAGACTTTGGATTTTGATATTTTAGGGAAAGTTCTGGAAGTTCGGCTTTTTTGCGAGATTAGAAATTTTGAATTTTCTTAAAAGGATTAGGAATCTTAGTTGGGAATTGTTTTGAAAGAAATTTTGAATTTAGAATCTGGAATTTGAGAATTTGGAACTTTCAACTATTGGGTTTTTCAGAAAATTTGTCGAGGAAAAGTTGGTAGGAATTTCAAGTTTGAAATAAAATAAGGGAGAATATGACACACACGCGCGTGCGCGCACGCACACATATATATTTGAAGAATACATAAACTTAAAACTTACTTTTTCCTAAGCTTAAGTTTTTCCTATTTCTTTTAAGAGCTTTTCCTTACCAAACTTCTTCAATTTTCTACCAAATTCCAAACTGTTTGCTATGATGTTTCACAAATGAGGAGCCTAAAATTCTAGGAAGCTTTTCAAGGTGACTTGGAGGCAATTGACGGTTTGAAGATGAGACGTCTCTCACTACACATGGCGTATTGCCTTGAAGATTCCGAGAGGCGCTCAGAGCTTCGCCGAGGGACAGTGCCTACTCTTCATCACCATTACCTATCTCATGCTTTACATCAAATGGTTAGTGGATCACTATTATTTTTTAAGTTTGAAATTATGCAATTTATAAATTTTTAAAATTTTGGGTAAATTGACTTGATATGTTGAGAATATGCATGAATGTTTAATTTTTTCATGAATTGATGTTCCCTATATGTTAGAAAACATACAGGTATTGAATTTTAGGCTTGGATTGACTTGATTTTATGCAAAATTTGGATATTTAGGGAGAAAAATCTGAAAAGGGATTTTTTAAAAAAAAATTAGAGCTTAAACCTGTTACCCAAATCACATGAACCTGAAACCGGATTCAACGAGCTCTAAGGAGTTCGTGGGAAGAAGGCCCTTAAATGAACTAGTTTTTCACGTTTTTTCTTTTTTATTGTTCATTTGTTCCATTTTTTAAGGTCTCATACCCCTAAATAAATATACATAAGGAGGTGATAAGGCTATATGAAGGATATTTACACGAACATATACAAAGATCACATGATTTATGCATGTATGTGAAGATGTAAAAAATAGGGAATAAGAGATGCTTATCGATTTTAGCGTATTGTTTCAATTTTGCAGGAGGTTCACCTCTCTCTCTTTTAGTCACCTTTGGTGGGACAAAATAGAGGATATCAAAGTCTAGTGGATGATAATGGATTCCGGCATCGGTGAGATCATCAACAGCTTGATGGTGAGGGGACTAAGTATTCTTGTTCGGCAAGGTGGTCCGACGTCACTCATACTTTCCACTTGCCCATTGGGGAAATGACTATCACTCCTTCGGATTTGGTGGCGATGACTGGGTTGAGGTTTGCCAAGATCACAATCCATTTTTATATCTACAGTGATCATTTTTCTTACAATGAATGCGTTCAGGAGTATGTTGAGGAGCAGTTGGGAGTGAATCCCTCTACAAGGAGGTTAGATTACAGTCACTTACGAGAGTATGTTGAGGTGATAGACATTAAATGATGATGAGAGGGAGCAGTATGTTCAGTCCTTTCTGCTTGGGCTATTAACTATTATCTTCTTTCCATGGGGATTGAGTCATGTGCACTACGAGTTCCAATATGCTTTAAAGGATTTGGAGGAGGTTTTGAACCTCAACTTGTGTAGAGCCGCTCTCAGCCAATTGTAGTACGAGCTGGATGTCTGTGATAGGGGAGGGAGGGTAGATGGAGCTCAAATCCAACCATTTCCTTCTTTAGGTATTTCTTCAATTATTTATATTGTCAAGCTTGTGAATGTTTGTCACAGTTCATCGGATATGCATGTGCTTATGTCTTTATTTTGACAAGTTTGGGCTTACAAGTATCATGTGCTTATACCCCCGGTGATCAAGGGGGAGCCTCTTTGTTCCTCTCCCATCCTTCACTAGTGGACTCTTTAGCGGGCCACGATGAACCTTGAGATTTATAAGCAGAGGCTTCGGCTTAGGACGCTTACCCTCTAGTAGGTATTTGTTTCCTATCAGAAATTATTCACAAACAATTAGTAAAAATTGTATGTACAATGGTGTAAGGATACTTATCTAATCTTTGTCACAGCTTGATAGGGACCCATAGGAGGATATCCGCCACTAGGGAATTGTGGAGGAGAAGTGACTTACGTATGATGATCAATTATTCATACTTGAGTGTCCCATTGCCTGTAGTGGTATTTGAGAGAGTGGTGAGGAAGTTCCAGGAGGTTGTGCTTGTTGAGGCTAGACCGATGAGTGGGTTGCTCCCGTCTGGACATTTCTATCCACATATAGTCGAGAGGGATCGAACGTCTTTTAAAATGGAGCGGGCATTCATGTAATATCCATGGCTAGCTCTTACGGGGATTTTATTCATTGTTTGATCCATTTACCTCCTACGGGATTTTCTCCTTCTGCCTTAAGGGTATCATTCTTTCTTTCTTCTTTTTAGAAATTCATCTTGTAGTTGCTTTTGTTTATAGTTCTTCTTTTGATTAACATTAAGTCATCCTCGTAAGAGGAATCAAGGTTAGAATGATAACTCTTCCACTTCATCTCATGGTACTCCAGTAGTTTCAACCCTGACCCCGATGATAGAGGGACATATTTCCAAAATGCTAGATTCATCCTTCATGCTCAAGATGAAGGCGAATAGGGAGATTTCTCACATCCTTTCTTTCTTTTGATTAACATTAAGTCATCCTCGTAAGAGGAATCAAGGTTAGAATGATAACTCTTCCACTTCATCTCATGGTACTCTAGTAGTTTCAACCCTGACCCCGATGATAGAGGGACATATTTCCAAAATGCTGGATTCATCCTTCATGCTCATGATGAAGGCGAATAGGGAGATTTTTCACATGCTTTCTCCATCGGTGCATCAACTGGATTTTTCCCCACTGGAGACCACGCACATGAGTATTTTGTTCTTAACTATGTCTATTGATTTTTTTGTTTGTTGACATTGTGATATCATTTGTAAATTCACCAAGTTGAGGCCAAGAGGCTTGTTCAAGATTACTAGTCTTTAGCGATCTCCTACCTACGTAATGGGTGCTCATGCAGGTATTTAACCTAAACTTGTTTTGTGACTATAATTTATGCATGAATATAAATATATGCAATGTGAAAATGATGAATGATATGCATACTTGTTATTTTATAGACCGCTTTAATTGAAATGTCCTTGAGTCGGGACACCGCGAGAGATTGAAATGACATAGTTGAGTGGGAGGTGACTCATTTGAGGGAGCTGAGGTCGAAGTGGGTGCATGAGTAGCGGATTAGAGATGCTATGGTTGGGAAGAGGGTGGACGAAAATGAGGAGGATGAGTCCGATTTGAGAGTCCTTATCTTTTTAACCTTTTTTGTACTTTCTTTTTCATCAATCATTTATGTAAATATTGGCACTTGTAGGGTTTGAATATTGTGTGAACATATTTTCCATTAATTTATGCCCATCTCTTTATTTTCACTTAAAATTGTCCAAATCCATCATTGAACCCAGTACCCCAGTAGAAAATTGGATGGAAACTAAAGGTATATACATGACAGGGATCAAAACGATCTTGGTAAGCCTCAACCAAATCGGGTACCAGATTCGCGATCCCTCCACCTCTTTCAATAGAAAAAACTCATTGTTTTGTGTTTTCTTCACTTTTCATCATGGCTTTCTACAAAGTTGAGTTAATTCCCTTCTAGAAACATCTAAGGGATCAAGATTGGAATCAATTGAAGTCATTTGGGTTACGGAACATGAGGTATAACATTGATGATTCAGTTAATTCTCTCCTTCTCCAAGCGGTTTGCTCACATTGGGATCCAATTGATCAGGTGTTTTGCTTTGGTATATACATGAGAGGGATCAAAATGATCCCAGTAGGCCTCAACCGAACCCGGTACCAGATTCGCGATCCCTCCACCTCTTTCATTGGAAGAATTTCACTGTTTTATGTTTTCTTTATTTTTCATCATGGCTTTCTGAAAAATTTGTGTTGATACACTTCTTGAAACATCTAGGGGATCAAGATTGGAATTAATTGAATTCATTTAGTTTATGGAATATGAGTTATTACATTGATGACTCAATTAATTCTCCCCTTCTTCAATGGGTTTGCTCACATTGGGATCAGATTGATCAAGTATTTCGCTTTGGTAAATGGAGCTATTCCTAATGTTTGAGGAATTTAGCACCATTCTAGATATCTCATGTCCTCGAGAAGTGAAGAAATCCATCCCATCTTCCATTTTTTGCTCGGTTAGTAGTTTGAAGGAGGTTTTTAATATTGACTCCGTAGATTTGATTTCTTTTGCATACGCTGAAGCCGCTTGGTTTTCATTTAGATAAGGTGCTAGAGTGGTGTTAAGATGCCCCTAGAAATCATCTAGCTCGACCCTCCATGCTTGTTATAATAATCTTGAGTTAGTATGTTTGTGGCTTGGGCACAATTATGACTCCTTTTACCTTACTCTTAATTGTATCGAAGATGACCAATGGGGCTTCTCCGAGTGCTTTCACATTAGCTGAGACACTTATCCATCTTCATGCTACTTCTACTGATTCAACACTAGTTGGGGATCATTTCACACTATTGTAGATACTATTTCTCAACTTTCCCTCTTTACTTCTACCCATTCTAACTTCTTGTGATTGAAGGTATGAATTCTTGAGAAATGGGCTTTTCAAAATCCACCATTGGGAAGTATCAGGAAGTATAAGTCGTCCAACTTCATGGGGCATGCTTTCACTACATCCGGTCATCAAAGTCTACGAAAAGTTGAGTGGATACACATTTTATTGATTTGTATAGAGGAGCAGATTCACTGGCTTTGCCCCTAGTGGAGGATTTCGATGTTCTCACTGATTTAAGGTCAGGGTGTGTTCTGTTGATGGGCTTATACATGGTGATTTCATTTTCTCCTTCCAGACTTTGCAAATAGTTGAGGTATAACATATCCCTACTCATTTTTGCATGACTGCCCCTTTCTTTACCCTACTTATTTTTGCGAGGGTTAAAGCTGACAAGTGTGATCAGAGGAATGCTTATGTTACATTAAGTTACGACATTGAGAGGGTTGTAATGACTGATGAACTGTATGGGGATTGGCTAGGGGAGATTCAAATTCTACTAACCAATGAGATGCAGCGCGCTACTAGTATCGAGTGGCATCAGTATTCTAAGAAAATCAGACTAGCTTTACCGGTTACCAAGATAAGGCGTGTGATATGATTTTGTGCAAGATTCTTTAATTTTATGGTTCTAACTTTTACATAGGGAGTTCCATTGAATATTCTCAACCTATAGAACAACTTTTGTCTTAATTTTTGGTTGAACCACCCTTTCAGGTTTTCGAATTCTACAGACTTTTATATAGTTTTTATCTCGGCTTTTTCATAGACCTCAATTTTTTTAGCCTCTTAAGTTTTTATTTCCTTTTTGTGATTTATTAGCTAGCTCATTAAACATAAAAATAGAATAAATCATTCACAAACTTGCGAGTCAAACACTTTCATGAAAAATACATTCATAATTGAATATACATAAGTTTCATCAATGATGACAATTTATTAATGACTTTAATTCAATTACAATTGATTTGTAACAATTTCAACTGATTTTTCCCCCATTGCTAACTATCCATTTACGGTTTTCTAGCTAGCATCGCTCAGCTGTTTAGTCTTTATTTTTTCTCAGACCCCTCACACAGGCTTGATAGACTTTATCAGCCTTTTTCTACTAGTCCACCCTTTCGTGTTTTCGAAGTAACAGGTTGCCCTAACTTTTTCCCAATCCGTATTTTTTGGAATTTTAAATTGAAGGACTTTTCTTTTTTATTATTTATTTTTATTTACACATGGTACCGCTTGATTTATAGGGCTCATGAACTCTTTTTCATCCATATTTATCAACTTAACTACTCTTTTGCCCATAATCACAAACAGACCTTTACAATTAGGTCGGAACTTGCCCTATGCATCGCTATTGATGTGCTTCAACTATTTGAGTACTAAGTCACCTACCTTGAACTATTCATCTGATGCTTAACTCGACTATTGTAAGCTTTGGCTGCGCCGCTCATACATTTATAATTGATCCAAATTTTTTAACAGTGCCTCATCAACCATTTTCAATTGCTCAAATCTTTCTTAACCCAATTGGTCTCACTCAATTGTGCTTCCAAAGAAACCCTTAGTGATCTAACTTTTGTTTCTACCGACGGAACCGCTTCCATTCCATATACCAAAGAGAACTGAGTTTGATTTATCGGTGTGCGGATACTCATTCTACGCCCCCAAACTTTAAAATGTAGTTTGTCGGCCTAATCTTTATACATGATAACCATTTTAGACAAGATTTTTTAATGGCTTTGTTGGCTAATTCAATTGCCCATATGCTTGTAATCGGTTTGGTGATGATCTATGATGTTCAATCCCATATTTCTTGATTAATTCTACTATTTCAGCATGAAACTAAACCCCGTTATCACTCACGATATGGTGAGGATTCTCATATCGAGCAAAAATTTGGTGCTATATAAACTTGGCTATTTTCTTAGCTGTAATATTAGTGTTGGAGTCGGCCTCAACCCACTTCAAGAAGTAATCTATGACCACCATGATGTATCGATGTTTATTTGTAGATGATGGTCTAATATCACCAATTATATCTATCTCCCACGCCAAGAATGGCCAAGAAGTAGATAAATTTTGGAGTTCGAGAGGTGGTAAATGCGAGATTTCTTAGTGAATCTGACATGGTGGCACTTATTTACTTCGGCTACACAATCTGTTATCATGGTAGTAAAAAAATACCTATGTCTTTTGATTTCTTGGCTAAGGCTATCCCATTCATATGTGGTCTGCACTCCCTTGAGTGTAACATTCTCATAACCTGCGTAGCTTCTTCTTCATTCAAACTTTTAAGAAGCAAACCATTACTAGCCCTTTTGAACAAAATCCCATCTACTAATCTGAACTAAAATGTCAATCTTCTCAAAGTGGTATTATAGAACTTAGCCGTGTTTTCTAGGTATTTTCCTTCTCGTAAGAATCTTAGTATGTCGGTGTACCGTGGGTCTTTCAAGACTTCCCCCACTATTATTGCTACTTTTTCAAAGACAGGCGATTTAGATGATTGAAGGATCAATGGTTTCATCGATTTTTCTTGAGCATTCTCCCACAGGGAGGCCAATATAGCCAAAGAATTTGTCATTTGGTTCTTATCTCTCAGATCATATTAGTATAAACATTGCTTGAACTTTGATGACTCATCCCAAACCACATCAAGGTAAGGTCGGAGAGAATCTTCTTTAATTTCCAAATATCCCCACCACTTGACGGATTACCAAGGTAGAATCACCCATGACTAATACTTCAGTTGCCCTTACTGCTAGGAGTGCTTGTAACCCAAAGTAACATACTTCACATTCTGCTACGTTGTTGATGACTTAGAACTCTAAGCGTTTAGGTAGTCAGTTATTTTGTATTCTAGGGTGACAATGACCAAACAAATGCAACCACATTTTTTTAATGTTTTTATTATCTCACGTTTTTTCTATGGGAGACAAGTCATTCAAAGTATATACAAGTTTAGGATCATCTATTGTATTCAAGTTAACTTCATTCACAAAATTATCATGTATGCTAAAGACATTATGTGTATGCTCAAATAAATGCAATGTGGCATCAGGTGAGACATTAAACAAGTAAGTGAAATGATTATTCTTTTATAATATGGTAATCTAGCCTCACAGGCTACATCATTTGCTTCAAAGACATTGGAAATGGAAACAAGAAAATCATCATCTTCAATAGGTGAGGTGACGGGTGCAGCTGTCATGCGTTCACTGATCAAATCATCCACATCTACAGGACAATCTTCTTTATCCTTTTGATCAACTTAGTCTTGTCTTTTATGTTATTCTTTGGACGATGGCTCCTTCAATGAGTGAAAGAAAAAGTATTTATGACGGAGTCAATATAACTCTTTCCATGAAGTAACCATTGTCAAAACTATAGATATCTTTGAAGAACTTGAAGCCTAAAACCTCTTCTCCGCCTACTTGCATTGGTTTAGGTTGAACATGATAAGGTTTTACTCACTGATGGATTTCTGAATAAGTCGGATGTCAAAAATTCGGTGAGAGTTGCATCGATTTCATTTGCGATGTCAAACTGAAGAGCCATTTCTCCAATCTCGAAGGTGGATTCGAAATTCAAAGTGACCGTTCTCGCTCAAACCATTCTGAAACTAATTCAGAAGCTAAATAACGACTCGTGTTAATTTCATATTTCTTGTAAATGAATTCAATTGTACAAATGAGATGTTTAATATTCCTCTTGTTAGCTTAGATAAAACTGATGAGGGATTAGTTGGCTTGTGGGTTTATGTATAGGCATGTGGGGTATGAGTTATGAGGAAGTGTGTATGTAATTTTAATTTATGGTATGGAACATGGATGCAAAATAAGGGGTTACTACATATATCATGATGCTTGAGACTCAAACTAAGACACGTATATGCAGTGTTCAAAATAACAAACATGATAATAAAACTCATAGACACATATACTCTTGAAATACCCATGGAACGTGGATATGGTGGAGTTTTGAGGTGGCATAACATAAAAGTATGAGGATAAAAATAAAATGCATGGCATTATCACGGTGTAAAGATAATTTATACATGATTTAGGCACAGCATTGACGTGGTATGCGTATGGCATGAACATAATTTTTTATGTAAAGTGGTCATGGAATATGCATGGTAAAATATAATACAAGTGAAAACGACATGGTATATACATGGCATAAGAATGACATTGACATAGTATAAGCAAGGTATAAACATGACACACACATGACATTGACATGGTATCATCAAAGTATAAACATGGCATAAGAATGGCATGGGCATTACTTCGACATAGTATAAACGAAGTATAGACATGGCATAAGAATGATATGGACATGACATTGACATGGTATAAGTAATGTATAAACATGTTAGAAACATGGAATTTACATTGTATTTTGGCTTAATGCATCTACACCCCCCTAAACTTGTCCAAAAAAGGCTGTTACCACCCTGAACTTTGAAATGTGACAGATAGACCCCTGTACTTGTCTAAAACGTGTCACTTTACCCCCTTGTGCTAACCTGGCTTTCTACGTGGATGACCATCAAAATACACGTGCGTGAAGTATGCTGGTGGAATAAAAATGAATAAAAAAATACCTAACATTCTAATTCTTTCCATTCAAAATCCCTAATATATGTTCTTCGTCTTCTTCAAAACTTCATCTATATTCTAAATATTTTCTTCAATTAATCATAATATTGTATCGATTCTTGGCCCGTCATTTTCATCTTTTTGTTCTTGAAGCTGATATTTTTATGAGGGGGTAAAGTAAAGCGTTTTAGACAAGTACAGGGGGCTATTTGTCACATTTCAAAGTTTAGGGTGGTAACAGCCCTTTTTGGACAAGTTCAGGGGGGTGTAGATGCATTAAGCCTTGTATTTTCATGGTAGAAACATGGCATTTGCATGGCATTTGCATGGTAGATTCATGGCATTCACATGGCATTGATATGGCATGGACATGGCATAAGCATGGTATGGACGTAGCATTGACATGGCATGATTAGGCATTTGAGAATCATGGGATATGCATGGTATATACAAGGTGGAAACATGGTATGGTATATACATAACATATTCAACGTATATATGTGATATAGGCACATGAAGTATACATGGTATATGTATGTAGAATGTAACGTAAAGATAACCTAGACATAATGTTGTCATATCATTTACATGGTACAGATATAGTATACTCATGGCGTGAGCATAATATAAACGTGAAATGGAGATGTCATGTGTGTACTAAAACATTATATAGGTGAGAGAGACATGAAATATAAATGGTATAGACACACGTGATATTTACATGGCATAAGGTTAGCATATATATATATATATATATATATATATATATATATATAAATATATATATAATGCTTTGAAAAATATCATCGATGAAGGTGAAGTTGAAAGATACATATACATGAAACCTCTGACGATTCCTGCCCTTGATTTCACCCCATGTACTAGTGGTTATATACATGTTGTTGCTATGAAGTTTTCAAATTTTGTCCGACCTTGTGTTATTAATGCTTTTATGTTTGAAAAAACCTTTGTTGGGCTGCTTATATAATGCCTTTAGCTTGTTTGACCAACTCTTTCTTCTTGTAATTTCTGGTGTTCTGTTCTTTTATAGATGCAGTGACGTGTTTCATTTTCAGATATTTTGATGGTGAAAATTTATATATGGTACCGGGTATTTAGTACTCTTTCTAATCCAACGGTAAGGGTACTAAATACCCGGTACCATATATAATTTCCCTTTGATGGTTGTAACTGTTTTATTATATACTCGTGCCGACATCGTGGATCTAAGAATTTCAGTATGCCTCATTTTACATATTTAATATATTGATTCCTTTTCCCTTTACTATTTTTCTGGATTATGGAGCTTATACATCTCAGCTGAAGGGTTTTCATTTATCTCATAATATACACGAAGCGTATAAGAGTATCAGATTAGTTGTCAGACTCTAAAGTGACTCTTACTCCATATATATGAAGCATACACCATGTATTATGCACTCTATTTCTTATATTGTTATTTTGAAGACCTTGTTTAAAAATCATGTATAAAATGTTTGGTACATTTAATCCTTGTGATAGCTTCCTTCAATCCAAATATTGAGGTAGTGCAGCAACTATTTATACGATCAATGCATAAGGTCACTCAAATTAAGGACGATTATCGTCTCTGTTGTTTTGGAGATGACATTTGTCCCTTTCTCTAAGACGAATAATCCTTTTCT